>QGSO01000443.1:229762-531401 GCA_011037825.1 Carya cathayensis
ATTCTTCAACCTCCTGATTGGTCACTTTCTTTTGAAATCATGTGTGATGCAAGTGATTTTGCTATATGAGCTGTTCTTGGACAGCGTAGGAACAAACTTCCTTATGTCATTTACTATGCAAGTAAAACTTTAAATTTTGCTCAAAAAAATTATTCTACTACTGAAAAAGAATTACTTGCTGTAGTATTTGCTTTAGAGAAGTTTCGTGCATATATTCTTGGTTCTCCTATAGTCATCTTTACTGACCATGCAGCTCTCAAGTATTTATTGACAAAGAAAGATGCAAAATCAAGGTTGATTAGATGGATACTTTTACTCCAGGAGTTCAATATCATCATCAAGGACAAGAAAGGAGTAGAGAATGTGGTAGCTGACCATTTGTCTAGGCTCACAGTTGCTGAAACTGAACAACCAACACCTGTTCTTGATTCTTTTCCTGATGAACATCTTATGTTGGTTGAAAATTTCCTTGGTTTGCTGATATAGTTAATTTTCTGGTAACAGGACAAACACCACCTCGTTGGAGCGCTCAAGATATACGGAAATTCATGCATGAGGTGAGATCGTTCTTTTATGATGATCCTTACCTTTTCAAGTATTGTCCTGATCAAATCATTAGAAAATGTGTGCCTGAGCATGAGATGCAAGCTGTCCTTTCTTTTTGCCATAGTGAGGCGTGTGGGGGTCATTTTTCTGCAGACAAGACAGTTGCAAAAATTTTACAAAGTGGTTTTTATTGGCCTCATTTGTTTAAAGATGCATATAGTTTCTGCAAGACTTGCGAGTCATGTTAGAAATTAGGTGCTATCAATAAAAGGAACATGATGCCTTTAAAACCCATTTTGGTCATAGAGATTTTTGATTGTTGGGGAATTGATTTTATGGGGCCATTTCCTTCTTCTTTTGGTTATTTGTACATCTTAGTGGCCATTGATTATGTTTCAAAATGGCTCGAAGCCATACCATGTAAAACAAATGACCATAAGGTGGTGCTTAAATTTTTAAAGGAAAATATTTTTGCTAGATTTGGCATGCCTAAGGCCATCATAAGTGATAATGGCACCCATTTTTGCAACAAGCCTTTTGCTGCCCTCTTGCATAAGTATGGCATTCACCACAAAGTTTCTACCTCATATCATCCCCAAACGAATGGCCAAGTTGAACTTGCTAATAGGAAAATTAAGACCATTTTGGAAAAAACTGTGAGTCCTAACCGAAAGGATTGGTCTTTGAAATTAACCGATGCATTATGGGCATATAGGACTGCATATAAAACTGTTTTGTGTATGTCTCCTTATCGGTTAATCTATGGTAAGGCTTGCCACCTCCCTGTTGAGCTTGAACACAGTGCATTTTGGGCCATCAGAAAGTTTAATTTTGATCTTGATCAAGCTGGATCTTTAAGGAAATTACATCTTTGTGAATTAGAGGAACTTCGGAGGGATACTTATGATAATTCTAAGCTGTCCAAGGAACGCATGAAGTCTTTCCATTATAAGCATATTCAAAGAAAATCATTTGAGCCTAATCAACAAGTTTTACTCTACAATTCTCGACTTCATTTGTTCCCTGGCAAGTTAAGATCCCGATGGAGTGGCCCCTATTTGGTTAAAACAGTCTTCCCTCATGGTGCTATTGAGGTTGTCAATCCTCAAAATGGAAATGCTTTTAAGGTTAATGGTCAAAGGCTCAAGCCTTTTATTTCTAACTTTGCACCTGAGGAATCTACTCTACATTTGCTTGATCCTAATTGATGGTTCTGGATTTATCCAGTTCTTTTCATTGCTTTCTTTTGTTTTTCAGTTTTTATTTTTATTGTATTCCTTTCAAAGCTGTTCAGGTACTTCCTTTTCCTCTTTCCTCCAGTTTTTCTTTGAATATTCGGTTCTTCTTTTAGTTGTTTTGCCCCTTAACTGCTCTCTTTGTGTAAATTCCTTCATTTCTCTTGCATCATTGAGGACAATGCTACAATCTAGTTGGGGGGTGGAAGAGAATTTATCTCTCTGTTTGCATGCCTTAGACACATTTTGGTCCACCTTGGGGAGTACTAGTAATGAATTGAAAGCAGATTAAATACCCCATTCTTGAATTTTACATGCTGGAAAGTGTTTAAAAAAAAAAAAAAGATTTGTTGAGGTCATGGAACATGTGGAATGTAGTGCAAATATGAGTATATGTCAAAAGAGGGACTTATCCATTTTATTTAGTTGTTAAACCAAGGGAAATATGTTAAAAGTTTTGCTAAAACACACACAACACATACCCGGAAGGTTTAGAAAGACTGCATTGAGTCATTGTTGGTTGATTTATACTTCAATTGTTTCAGACTCTAATGAACCATATCCTAATGGCTTAGGAAGAAATCTGAATTAAATGAGAAAAGGGACAAGCCAGGGATCAAAAAAAAAAAAAACAAAACAAAACAAAACAAAATAAAAACAAAAACAAAAATTACATTTGTGTACTGGAAAAGGCTGCCTATTACCGGGGTCCTTACAAAAAAAGTAGGCGCCTTTCAAAGTGTAATAGCGTGAAAGCCGCCACTACAATGGTTTTGAATTAGAGTAAGACCATGTGGTTTTCTCAGGTTGATTGTTGTGATTGAAACTGTTAATATCTCTTGGTAGTTGATCTTGGAATTCTAACCCCATTTCCATGCACTTGAAAGAAAGCAAGCTTTGTTACATGTAATTCCCTTGGTTGATTAACTAAATTGTATATAAATCTCTCAGTTGATACAAAATTCAGATTAATCTATCTCCAGTGTTCTTAAACTCAACAAATCTATTTCATGGCATGCGATTCTCAAATTTTCTCAAGTTGGTAATTTCACCTTTGCATGAATTCATTCGCTTTATTTGCTAGAGTCTAGCAAAAAGCTAGTTGGGGGGTGTGATAAAGGGTTAAAATTGCATAATTAAGTTGTTTAAATGGGTGATTTATTTTATCAAATAAGGATTGAACACTTAATTGTGCATCAAATTCTAATATTGAATGTCAAATTAATTGATGTCAATATTTTATACACATAAAGTTCTATATTTGCCTTTGAAAGAAATACATTTTTTATGTACTGCAGGGCATTTATGAAAATACTAAAAGAGAATGGAACTCACGGCACACATGCAGCACCTCAAAGCAGAAAAACATGCACATGCAGAAAAAAGAATGAAGAAGCAGCAGCAGAAAATGCAGGAACAAACGTGGACAACAGCTCAGCAGCACATGCATGAAAGCACCGAACATGCAGAAAGTGGAATCACTCGGCAGCAACAAAACACATGCAGAAAGCTAATCAACACAACAGAATACAGCACTCAAACATACAGCTCACGGATGCAGGGAGAAGAAATACATGCAGACCAACGTGGACAGCAACTCACTCATGCAGAAGAACACTCATGCAACTCACAGCTGGAACTCAAACTAGCACATGCAAGAAATGCATCACTCGGACATGCAGCAGTGCAACTAGCCCTCAACTTTGATGGAAAAGCAAAAAAATTCACATGCAGAAACTGAAGAAGCACATGCAGAAAAAGAAAGTTGCAAACCTCAATGCAGAAAATGAAGAAGTAGCTCACGGCACACTTGCAGCAGAAAATCAAAACAGAGGAAACTCACGGCACATGCAGAAATTTGCAAATCTAAATGTAGAAAAAGAAAAAAAAAAAAGAAGCAGCAGCTTCACATGCAGCTCACCGATGTGGAAAGTTCAAAGCACATGCAGAAGCAATTCACACTTGGAAACAGCAATGCAGATCACATGGACAACACCTGCAGAAAGCAAACTCAAAGGAAGTCAAAACACATGCACATGCAGCAGCATCAATCACGGCAACACACACGAAACAAAGGGAAGCAAATCACGACACCTCAACATTGACAGAAAATCACGGCTGGAACTCAAACCACACACACATGCAGCTCACTCACATGCATCACTCGGACAGCATCATTCACGGATGCAGGAAATGGAAAAGAAACAGCAGCAGCACATGCAGAAAAGGAAGAAGCCACTCACACGCACATGCAGGTCTCTCACTCGTATAACACACAGCAACCCACGGACAACACTTATAAAAACCAGGGGGAGGAAGCTAGGAGGAGAGACTTGGACGTAGCAGAATTTTTCTGTTTTCTTTTCCTATTTCTCTCGTAGCTTTAGTTTCTTGGTTTTTCTTCTTTGTTTCTTTTGTTTTGAGCAGGCAGGGCATTCTTCTTTTCTTTACATAGGAGACGGAGGCAGCAAGGGGGGAGTTAGTTTTAGTTTTTTTTCCTGTATCATTTCTTTTCAGTCGGCTTAGTTATTTTTTTACTTCACTTGTTTTCATTCGGACATAGCAGACGGAATGGGAGTTTAATTTTAGTTTTTTTTTTTTTTCTCTTTCCACCATTTTCTTTCTTTCACTCGACTTGTTTTGTTTTTTTTACTTCACTTGTTTCCGTTTGGTTAGACAAAGGCAGCTATGTTTTTTGGGTCTTTATTCATTTCTCTTTTTGTTAATTTAGAGCATGGCAACTTTAGTTTCTTTTTTTTCACAATATTAATTTTATGCTTGTTAGTTTAGAGCGTGGCGGTTTCGTTTTAGTTTTCGTAGATTATTTATTTCTTTAATATAGTTTGTCTTATTTCTTCAGCTGATATTATAGACTTTTTATTTTTATTTCATTCTAAAGTTTATTTATATTTTCTTAGTTTTTGATATGGTTTCACTTAGATTTATTTTTTTGTTACTAAAAATATCATGTGTAACTAAGTTCTAAAGCTTGGGTTGTGGAATGAGATTTAATTTATTTTAGATTCTAGTTTGATGCAATATTTTGTTGTTTCATGTTGATTTCACTAAATTACTAGTCGGATTCAAATGGAAAATAGATTGCGGCTCTTGCTCTTGTTTTGTTGTTGACGTAAGGCACAACAAAAGCTTGAAATTATCAAGGCTTCTTTCGATTGATTATAAATATAAATTTGGCTAGTAAATTAGAGAATTTCTTGAGAAAATATTGCAAAAACTTGAGCTTAATTTCTTATCTTCCGAATATCAATACCTTGATTGGATTGTTAATCGAGAAATTATCTAGAATCCAAAATAAAAAGAATCTCAAACCCAACCCAAGTGTTTGTTAATTTGCCTTTTTGATCAGAAACTCTTATTTCAATTTCTATTATTTTTTGCATTGCATTTGAATTTTATTTTCATCTCTCACACTCGATTCATTTGTTACTCACCAATCCCGTATACGCTTTGATAACCCATTGTCCCTGTGGAATACGATCCTGGACTTATCCTTGATACAACTTGACACTTTGCACTTGGAAGCACATTCGAGACTGAGTCAATGGGCCAACCCAAGAAGCCCAGAAGGAGGCAGTTAAACGACATGTGCTAGACAGGGTTGAGAGTTAGGATGATTGACACCATTACTGGCCATTCATCCCTGCATGCCACGTTAGGGACAACCCTTACCCTTGGGCCCCGGTGGCTAGATAGGCTTGAAGGGTGGGCGGTTCTAACCGAGGCCATGCCGCATTTAATGGAGGGTGAAGATGAGCAGGCCATAATGTGAGGCCACGCCGCATTTAGTGAAGGACGGGGCCAGGCAAGCCATGATGTGCCTCTTGGACTGTCAATGGTCACCACGATCAGGCCTGGATGGTTTATGACATGGCAGGAAGATGGCAGAGGACGTAGCCTAGGTACGGAGCAACACCCCCACTATCAACTTGCCAAGGACTATCCCTACCAGGTATATATATACCCCCTTGCGGGGGGAGAAACTCTCTAGATACTTTCCCTGCTAGAACTCCTATAATTCACAGACAAAGAACCATATTCTGACTTAAGCATCAAAGGTGTTCCTCACCCCTTGGAGCCTTCATTTCTCAATTATTGCAGGCATAACTCAGCCACTGTGGAGTTGCTCAGGCAACGAAACACAATATCAAAAGTGGTGTAGTCTGTGGGATCTTTCCTATAGAAGCATGTCCTTCATATGCCGGCACCAATGTGGTCCCAATCCAAGTGGAGGGAAGAAGAATAGTTTGAAGTGATGGAAGAGAGACTCGCTAAAATGGGAAACACGATAAAGAAACTAATGGAGGAGGTGGGGACACTCTAGCAAGAAAATTCCACACTGAGACGAACCAATGAAAAACTGGTGGGGGGAATGGAACCTAGCCACAACGAGTATGCCGAGCCACAGTGCATCCCCAAAATTGCCACTACTGAGAAAAAGAGACACAAGATACGCCTCGAGCTCCTAGAGCTCGGGGATAAGTACCAGAAATGGTCAAATGAATGGGCGTGTCATTCTTTATGGACTAGTTACTCACCAGCACAGATCTACAATACAACACAGGAGTCATGGCCATTTCTGTCCGCCCAAATTCAAGGTCTCTGATATGGAGGCATTTGATAGGTCTAAGGACCCACAAAAACACTTGGAGATGTTCAAGGCCCACATAACCCTACTCAGGTTATCGGGAGAGGTTGCTTGTTGAGCTTTCCTGCTAACACAGAAGGGAGCAGCATGGGCTTGGTTTAGGTCCCTGTCTTCAGTATTCATGGACAATTTCGATGAGCTGGATTGTCTTTTCCTAACCTTATAGCGAGCTGGTGCATGACCAAGGACGACCAGGATGAAAAGATCACCCAGGCAGCCTTCCTAGGGAGGATCTGGTTGTGGAACCTATTCATGGCTAAGATATCCCGAAAGACCCCCACAACACATAGGAGTTCATGGACCAGGCCAACGTCTATATCAACCCTAAGAACACCCTTGAAAGACCAAGCTAGAGCTGACAAGAAGGCCACCAGGCAGAAAGGCAGAACAAACTGCAAGGGGAGCAAGAAAGGTGCGCAGAGGTCAAGAAAAGGAATGACGTGCCAAGAAAGGGGGCACGATGGACCATGTTTATACATGATCATGGTCGTAGAAAGCGAACGCGCCTTGAGCCTGCGAGAGGAGCCACAACGGGGTCAATAGAACTGCAAGTACTACACCTGCCATAGGATGGACCGGCACCATACTGAGGACTACTAGACATTGAAGTGAAGGATGGAGGAGCTCGAGAGTCTGTTGGATCAGTGATGAAAAGCAAATGAATGGCGAGAACGATGGGTAGACAACCACCCGAGGCCTTGGCAAAGCGAGAGTCTGAGGAGACAAAGGGCCAAAAGGGATGGTCGATGGAGCCCATAGGGTAGGAGCCTAATGAGGACGAACAACCTAGTGGGTAAGATCCATGCAATCGTAGGAGGGTATGCCCTACCTTATCGGCTCAAAGGGCCCAAGCCCAAAGAGTTCAGTACGAGGAAGTGTTCGCGACGGGGAGAGTCGAGGCCAGTACCAGGTAATACGAAAAGGAAGCCGCCATAACTTTCAACCAGAAGGATAAGGAGGGCATCCTTCACCCCCACAATGATACTTTAGTGGTCTCCGTACAAATCACCAACATCACAATGCAAAGAGTCCTGATTGACAACAGAAGTTCGGCATTCATCTTATTCTGGAAGGCCTTTGTCACGATGGGGAACAACCCCAATTGACTATACCCAACCCTGATGTTGCTCAAGGGTTTCAAAAGAGACATCGTCCAGTCAATAGGGGCCATCACCTTGTCCATTCTAGTAGGGAAGGCTCCCAAGACTTCAACCATGATTGCCGATTTCCTAATGGTGAAGGCCTCCTTCTCATACAATGTAATATTGGGCCGCCTAACCTTGAACAACCTAAAAGCGGTGTCATTCATATATCACCTCAAGATGAAATTCCCCACGAACTCAGGGGTGGGCAAGGTCTACGGAGAACAGGTGTTGGCCCGGGAGATCAAAGTGGTGGATTTTGATATGGAACATATTTGTAATTTTGTAATTGTTTAGCCTTTCAATTTTGTAATAGCCTTTCAATTGGACACTCAGTGATAGATGATGTTCTACCTGGCATATCTCCCAGGTCGAGGGGGGCTGAGGTGGCCAAAGACAGTTCGGGCGATGTTGACGCTCTTATTAACGAAAAACTTACAGAGCAGAGGAATGATGTTCACTTTCAAGAGGATGTTTTTTACATGGAAGAGGGGTCAATGTTTGACCCGGAACCTGAATTACATGCAAAAAAAATTCCGCAGGACAAGGAATACCACACCAAAACAGAGGGTGACACCGTGAAGAGGAAATATACCAAAAGACATTTCGAGAAAGTTAGAAGCTCCACTCAGGCTCTCACTCGAGCCACTAAGTTTTCTCTATGACAGGTCCTATTTTGGTTTGGAATATAAGAGGGATTGGCACTTTGAAGAGTCGTTTAAAACAGTTACTGGGTAAGCACAAGCAGAAGATGGTAGTTTTGATGGAACCATTTCAGAATTTTGACAAAGCTCAAAGGTATATGCAGGTCTTTCATTTTGATAATGTTATTTCAAATGAGGAAGCTGGTGGGAAAATTTGGGTTTTTTGGATGAACGACATGGATGTGCAAGTTGTCCGAATGGATTCGCAGTTTATTTCTTTACGTATAGCGAAGGGATTTTTTCATTTTCTGGGTAACTTTATTTATGCCAAGTGCAATCGGATTGATAGACGGCAATTATGGGAGGAGCTTAGTTTGAGTTGTATGAGCGCAGAGACTTGCTTATTTGCTGGAGACTTCAATATCATTCGATCTGAGTTGGAAAGGTAGGGTGGCAGACCACGACCTCGTATCGCCATAGAAGAGTTTAACAATTGGATTCATCAGAATGGTTTGCTTAATATGAAATCTCAAGGTTGTAAGTTCTCTTGGTGTAATGGTCAGCGTGGCTTATCCAAAAGTTGGGCTAAATTGGACCGAGTACTCCTTGATGCCAATTTACTTACTAATTGTCCTAATGCAAATTGTTCCTATTTGCCGAGGACTACGTCGGATCACTGTCCTATGATCATAGAGCTTTGTAAGGATCCTTTTTCCTATGGCCCCTCTCCATTTTATTTTCAACAAATGTGGGTGGATCATCCTTAGTTTATGGATTTTGTTCAGCATGTTTGGTCTGAACCTGTTGTTGGTACGGGTCTTGTCAATCTTGCTAGTAAACTTAAGAAGCTTAAGGTGGCCCTTCGTGAATGGAACAAGCAAGTGTTTGGGCGGACCAATATTCAGATTGCTAAAAAGAGAAAGTTGAGGAACTAGAGTGTAGTCAACAAAGGGAATGGAATGAAGTTGTCGAAAGAGACCTTGTAGCGTCCTCTGTTGAGTTGTCCTCTTGGAGGTGTAGAGAAGACACTAGGTTGGCTCAAATGGCTAAGCTTAAGTGGAAAATGAAAGGAGACCGTAATACTAAATTTTTCCATGCATGCTTAGCTAACAAAAGGAATAAAAGAATTCAAGAGATGAGAACTTTGGATGGGGTCGAGTTTACTTCTCCGGAAGACATTCATCAAGGTGCCGTGAATTATTTTTCTAGTTTTCTTCAAAATACCAATCAGTCTCGAGATCTTCCGGATTTATCTTACTTAATCTCGCCAGTTATTGATGAAGCAGATCGTGCCCGTATCTATCACATTCCTTCTCTCGATGAAGTTCACGAGGCTCTATCTTCTATTCCTATAAATAGCTCCCCGGGGCCGGATGGTTTTGGTGCGGGTTTCTTTAAAAGTTGCTGGGAGGTGGTGAAGATGGATGTCTTGGCTACTATCTCATATTTTTTCTCACTAAAAATCTTCTGAGGTTTTATTCGGCATCGTTTATTATGCTCATTCCGAAGATGGATGTGCCTTCGGGTTTTGACAAATTCAGGCCAATTAGTCTTTGTTCGGTTTTCTATAAAATTTGTTCCCAAATTATTGTTAATTGTCTTACAGGTATTCTTCCTAAGATGATCTCCCTTGAGCAAGGCACTTTTATTCCTGGGTGGAGCATATTTGAAAATATCAGTCTTACACAGGAAATGGTTCATTCCCTTAATAAGCAGTCTCATGGTGGTAATATCATGTTGAAAGTTGACATGGCCAAAGCATACGATCGAGTGGATTGGAATTTTCCGTTGGAGGTGCTTCGTTGTTTTGGTTCCCCCCTCCCCCCCCCCCCCCCCCCCCCCCCTCTTTTCTATGATTTAATTCAGGCTTGCATTTCCAATATTTGGTATTCTATGATGCTTAACGGTACGACGAAAGGTTTCTTTCAAGCTGGTCGTGGCCTTCGGCAGGGGGATCCACTCTCCCCTTATCTTTTCATTATTCTTCAAGAGGTTCTTTCTAGACTTTTGAAGCATAGTGTTGTGGAGAAAAAGATTGGTCAATTTTCCCAAGCTCGAGGAACTCCCCAGATTTCTCATCTCATGTATGCCGATGACATTGTGATTTTTCTGAATGGTAGTAAGAATTCGATAAGGGAACTTTTACGGGTTTTTGATAAGTATGAAACTTGGTCAGGTCAGATGATCAATAAAGATAAAACTTCCATGTTCTTTTCTCAAAAAATCTCTTCGGTCCGTAAGAGAGCCCTCAAGAGGATGACAGGGTTCTCGGAAGGTTCTTTCCCCTTTAAGTATCTAGGGATTCCGATTGTTTTAGGGTGTCTCAAGCATGTGCATTTGGAGGAGATGGTGAATAAAGTCTGGAAAAAAATAAGTGGTTGGAAAATGAAGATCCTCTCCTCAAGGGGTCATCTGATTCTCCTTCGGCATGTTCTTTCTAGCATGGCTTTACATTTGTTTGTTGTTTTGCAGGTTCCCCAATCTATTATCAAAGTCTTAAATCGTCTGATGAGTACTTTTTTTTTGGGTGAGGTGAATGTGAAAAGAAAAAAAAATGGGTGGCTTGGGATAATATTTGCAAGCCAATTGAGGAAGGTGGTTTGGGGTTGCACAACTTGGATGATATGCAAAAAGCCTTGCACATGCAGTTTTCTTGGAATTTAATTCAAGGTAAGTCCTTATGGGCTAGATTCTTTAAGGAAAAATACGTGGGGTCTTCCCCTTGGTCTCTCATTGACAAGAAAAAAGGTACGAGATTTTGGAAAATGATCGTTAAAAGTATTCCTGATATCCTCAATAATTCTAAGTGGCGTGTTAGGGATGGGAACATTTTATTTTGGTATGATAAATGGAGGGATAGAGGCCCTTTAATTGGTGATTTCCAACTTGTGGGAAACCCGTTGCTTAAAATTAAGGACTGTAAACTATCTAATAGTTGGGATGTGGAGTTGTTGACTACCTTAGTGGGTCAGAATAATGTGGATGACATTATTGAGGCTTTGGTTGGTTGTAAGGGGGGTTCGGATGTCTTGATTTGGACAAAGCATGAGAGTGGCAGTTTCAATACTAAATCAGCTTGGGATTGTATCCGTATTCGAGGTTCTAGCATGGAATGGCATTCTTGGATGTGGCATAAGTCTCTTCCTCTTAAAATCTCGGTGGCTATGTGGAAAGCTTGGAATATGGCTTTGAGCATTGATGATCGTCTTTGACGGATTAGCATTCCTATAGTTTCTTGTTGCAATTGATGTGATGACGGTAATTATGAAGATCAAAACCATGTTCTGTTTGAAGGGGTTTTTGTTGCAAAGGTTTGGCATTATTGTGGTGCTACCTTTGGTCTTCCTCTTGGTCGCACTTGGGTGGAGACAGTGACAGCCTGGTTTTGACGAGCTTCTTCCTCTTCTCAAGTGGGGGGCATGGTGAGGTTTCTTCCTTCGATTATTACTTGGCAGCTTTGGCGCAGAAGATGTTCGGCTCGTATGGAAGGGCGTCTTGAGTCTGTTAATTCGGTTTGGCATGCTATTAAGCTCTGGATGATCTCTATGTGTCAAGACATGAATAAGGTTAAAATTTGTTCCAGGCATGATCTGGAAATTTTGCAGGCCTTGAACATTCTGGCTTTGGCTCCAGTTAGACAGCATTTTCAACTTGTGACATGGAAAAAACCCGCTCAAGGGTGGTTCAAGTTGAACACTGATGGCAGTAGTCTTGGTAACCCAGGTTCTTCAGGGGTGGGTGGGATTATTAGAAATGATCGTGGTCATCTGGTTCATGCTTTTACTTCTCACATTGGTTTTGGCTCAAATAATAGAGCTGAGTTATTAGCTCTCCTGTAGGGTCTCAAAGCCTGTAAACATTTGGGGATTAACTTGGTGGAAATTGAATTAGATTCTCAAGTGGTGATCTCGTGGTGGAATAGGAGGAGATGTGGTGTGTAGTATTTGAAGGATTTATGGGAAGATATTTTTGTTCTTACCGACTCTATGGTTTGTGTGCTTCGGCATGTCTATCGAGAGGGTAATAAAGTTGCTGACTAGTTGGCTCGGAATGGTGCGGCTGGTCATCACTCGGATTGGAATTTTATTGGGGACATGCCTAGGATTCCTCGAGACTTAATTCGCTTGGGTAAATTGGGTTTCCCGTCTTTGCACTGCAGTTAACGTCTCATCTCTTTTGGAGTTCTGTTCGTCGTGCTGGTTTGGTAAGATTTTTATTGTTTGTTTTTTTCTTATGCTAATGATTTTTTTTGCATGTGTGGTTTTTTCTCTCCTCTTGTGCGTTTTGTTTTGTCCTTGTTGTTTTGTTTTTTCTATCTGGTTAGAGGCTCCTAGGTTTTTTTTTACACCTGATTTTGGTCTTTTTGCTAATTTTGTAACCCCAGGTGTCGGTTTATAACCACGGTTTTCCTCCGCCATAAGTGAGGATTTTTTAATAAAATTGAGACGGTGTCACTATTGGACATGTGATCCTCGGCTCTTTCTAAGAAAAAAAAATAGACTAGTAACTTTTATTAGCCATAAAATCAATTACTATAGTGAAAATTTTTTTTTAATCTAGTTTTTAAATTTTTTTTTTCCTTATAATTTTATGGGCTAAAAATGGCCTAGAAGCTTTTTTGGGCCTAAAAGAAAAGCTTGTGGGCCAAATTAGGCCCATTTCAGCAGTTTCTGGGCCCAAGGCCCAATAGCGATGCGGGGGGGGCAGACGGATTGCCCTCCAATCCGCACCCCGTTATGCGGGACGGGGTACCCCACCCCCACACACCAGGGGCAGGGGATGGGGAAGGAATTCCCCATACGTCCCATGCGGGGGCAGGAGGCGGGAATGGGTCTACCCCGCACCGTATGGTGCGGGTAGCACCCCTAAATAGAATATTGAATAGTAGTAAAAAGTAATTAATAGTAATAAAAAGAATATGAAAAGTAATAATAAAGTAATAAATAGTGATGAAGTATTCAGAAAGTACCTCTCGGTATCCAAATGTGGCCTGAATTAGACTCTTTGGTAGTGGTTCATTGGATAGAAAAAGGGAGATGTGGTGTATGGTATCTTAAAGATTATTTAGAAAAAATACAAACTATTCTTTCTACCTTGGAAGTTAAGGTACGACATATTTATAGAAAAGGAAATGCATGAGCAGATTTTTTGGCACGTTGGACTTCAGATTAGAAAAATGGTACTTAAATACTTACAATAAAGTGCCTCATTTGCTAAAAGGGATTATGAAAATTGATTTAATTGGTCTTCAGGCTATTCGCTTATAGGCGTCAATAAGGTGCTTTTGAACAAAATAAGAGCGTCTAGTTGATTTGTTTCTTTTGGTTTTAATGCAGGTTGGTTATGGTTTTTAGAATAGTTTTGGTTGTTTTTGTTTTAGGCTCGGTAGTTTTGTCTCTTTTTTTTTATGAATTTATTAGCTTGTTTTGACACTTGATTATTTGGGTTCGTTTATAGAGTTATACCTTGTAAATCATCAAGTGTAATGTTGTTACTACAGTATTTTTCTATCATAAATAAGTATTTTTTAATAAATTTAAGACGAAACCGCTATATGTGTGGCTGCCTGCTCTTCTGTTAAAAAAAAAAAAAGTGTTGCAGTGAATTAACCGTGGCTTCTAACAATTATATATTTATATATATATATATATATACAAAAACTAAACGTAACTTCTCGAAGACACGTTGGCCGAAATTCTTGAAAGAAAAAGTATTTTATTCAGATTGGACGGAGTCCGTATAAGCCAAAAAGACAGTAGTACTACGTATAATTAACGTACTCTGAAAGAAAACTTAGTCAACGTCAGTCCTAGCAGGGAAAGAAGATACTACCTCATGGTCATATGTAGATGACCATTCAAATGGGTGGAATTGGTATTCGCTTAACGGTCACCCAGAGAATTGAAATTAAAGAGCCAAAGTTCAAGGAAGTCCATACGTACGATCGAATCATAAGCTAGCCGCCGAATTATCCTTTTCTCCCTAGCTACGTAATCGAAAGAGAAAAGTCTTTTAGATAATGCTGAATTGAAAATATATATATATATATACACGCGCACATACTAGATAAAAGCAACACACCATATTACACGTTTGTTTAATTTATATTTAATTTTAAAAACAAATTTGTTAAGAATTAATTTTTTATTAGTAAAAACATAATGTTTTTAGTTAATTAAATAATGATATAATGTTCGTATATTTTATAAATAATTATATGCTATGATATAATATAAAAGAATAGCATTAATAGAAATTATAATACGGTTTTATAAATAAATATCGTCTATAATTTTAGGATGACGATCTAGTATTTTATCATCTTTCATTATTTCAATACAGAGGACATTAAAATGCCTATATTTTTTCTCCTTCAGTTTCTTTGGATCTACATAAACTTAGAATCTTCCAAATTTTTTTCTTTTATAATTTCTTCACAACGCTTTTAATATATGGCCAATGTTCCTATAAAATAAATTTTGGATAGCTTTACACGATTAATAAAAACTCAATTTCTTTTTTAATTAACTTATTATAACCAAACTCAATTTTTTCATCAAAATTTTAAAAGATACCTCTCCAGCTTGTTCCATCAACTCAACTACTGAACAACCAAATGCCTCTTTTGCTACTTCACCAAACATAGTAGCAACTAGCTTTTCAGTATTATCGTCCAATTCAACATATGCCCTAGTACTTTAAATGCATTGAATATATTATTTTCAATTTAAATAGTGTTAAATTCTAAATTAAATTAGACATCAATTATAAATTAAAATTATAAGATACATACCGTGGTTTGCAGACCCCTTGACTTTTGCAATATATACAAACGAAGCTTTCATTGTATTTATATCCAATTCATTTATTGTAGCCAACACATGACATGTAATAAAATACTTGGGCCAAGTCAATCACATTTATCTTCGCTTTTATCTAGAATTTTGCTTTCTACGTTAAATCATAATTAATTTTTAAAAGGAATGCTTGTGTAAATATTTTAATTTATTACTAATAAAATAATATTTACCGCCATACGTTGCAAACCCTTCATCAACTTTGCAATATCGCAATTCTTCACAATTTCTTGAATACCAACAGATGACAGAGGGGCAAATGAGTATGTCAAGCATCTTGCAATGATACTTTTAATTATCAAATCATTATTCTCCACCCTCAAAATTCAAAAAAGAAGAATAATATAAGGAAATGAAATATACAGGTAAATCACATAAATCACATAATTAACTCTAATATAAATGCATTAATATGTAATTGTTAATTTGTGAAAATTACCATTGCTTCATTGTAGCTGCCTCAGGAAGAAGATGATTGATTATAAAGGTACTTGACGGACGTGATGATAAAGACAATCCTTTGTTGAAATTGAGATCAATATTAATGCAAGTATATACAATATGGAAAAATATATAAGTTGCTTAATTACTTATCACTTCATTTCACTCTACTTTACTTCAAACCTAACTCCCCTTGACCTAGCGGTCGCCGTGTGACAATTTAATTCAGATCGGAGGGAGGTATAAACCAAAAAGACAGTACCACGTATAACGTACGCTGAAAGAAATTTTAATCAACGTCAGTCCTAGTATGAAAAGAAGATACTACCTCATGATCATGTGTAGATGATCATTCAAATGGGTGGAATTGGTATTCGCTTTTTATAATATTGCAATTAAAAAAAGAGCCAAAGTTCAAGGAAGAGTCATAAGCTAGCCATCGAATTATCCTTTTCTCCCTAGCTAGCTACGTTTAAAAGAGAAAAGTCTTTTAGATATGCTGAATCGAAAATACATATATATAGAGACAATTTTAGGCCGTGTTCTGGAACAGGAAGACTGGTAGTCCCGTACGTACTCTTTAAAACAAATCAAACAACGTCTATATATGTGCATCCCAACAGCACCATAAATAAGCACAGACGTCGCTTACACTAATTACCTAACACCAGTTAATGGGTAATTAATTGGTCTCGAAATCCTGTATTTTGTTTTTGATTTTCTCTCGCAGAATTAATGCCTTACATAAGTTAAGCTGCCCGCTGGCGCTCCAGTACTTTGCTGCATGGTTAATTGGCCGATTGCGGGTGTGCGCGCCAACCATACAGTTTTGTGAGTGATAATCTTCAAACATAGTTGATCAAGTAGTGCATTGCACGATCATGGTAGCCATGCCGCTCTTATTACATGCTTTTGCCAAGAGCTTTGCCCGTCCAGCTTGCAGCAAGAACGTCCATATACAAGCAATAATACCATCCCCACACGACGTGTTCATAAGCCACCGGGGGCGGGATACCAGAAGCAACATTGCGGGGTTACTCTACGACAACCTTCTCCGACTTGGGCTTAGGCCTTTCCTGGACTACCGGAACATGAAAGCTGGTGATAGATTGTACGAAAAGATTAATACCGCCATTCGAGATTGTAAAGTTGGTGTTGTAGTGCTCTCGCCCAGATATTGTGAGTCTTTGTATTGTCTCCATGAATTGGCTCTTCTAATGGAATGCCAGAAAAGAGTTATACCGATCTTTTATAATGTCAAACCGTCGCAACTTCGAGTTGGGAACAAATACGATGGAACTTATGTTCCAGAGGAAAAGCTTGAGAGATTCAGAAGAGCACTTGAAGAAGCTAAAGATACCCTTGGATTTCGCTTTGATTCGTCGAGAGGGTACTTTAATTTTCTATTTTCATGATCATCCTTTTTCTTATTTGGAATGGTCTTTTTAATGACTGAACAAATAGCTCATATGTATAAATTATAATGTTATTCTGATTTTCTACTTTTTTGCCGGTTTTCAGATATTGGTCAGAGTTCCTACAAAGTGCTTGTAATGGCATCACAGAGCAGATTGCTCAGAGTTCCTGAAATATTTTCTTACGGAGAAAACGACCGAAATTAATACGTAGTACGGACGATCGAGGAATGTCATGCGACTCACTTCTAGTATCACAAGTCATAACTTGTTTTTTTGGCGACGTAGAAATGTGATTTTCAGCTTGATAGTAATGTCGTGTGCGTGCTTCTTTACCCTATTTGGAGAAAATAGGACCTTCCATGTCGGATCAATCTATTATAATCTATTCCAGTTTTAATTTGTTTTCAGTATACAATATGTGACGCCACCAGTGTAACAGCCCGCTAAAATTATCAGTTTTGGATTCTTTCCCGACAGCAATCACATCTCTCTCGTCTTAACCCTCTATCTTTAGTTATTTATGTTTAACATAGTTGATTTGGTTGGCTGTAGACTGTGTAGTTAGTGTTTGTGGAGTTTGCTGCGTAGTTGTGAAACGAAGTGTGGTTGTGAAGTGTTAGGCTTGATTTTGTAGTTTTGTGGACTGTGCTGTGAAGTATAGGCGTGAGATGGATGCCGTAGATGTGATACGGCGGGTTGTGTGAAGAGAATACGCGTGTAGCGTATTCTGTGTAATGCAGCGACGCGCCGCGCGACGTGCGCTGTAGTGATGTGGGTCGTAGAAGGAAGGGAGTACGCATGTAGTGTACTCCGTGTGGTATGGCGATGCATCGTGTGATGTGCATCGTGTTGATGAGTGTTGTAGCGAAGGAAGTACGCGTAGCGCGTACTCCGTGTCGCGTAGCGATGCACCGTGAGACGTGTATCGCAGTGATGGGTTTTGTAGTGTGAATGGAAGAGAGTTCACGTGAGTGTACTCTGTACTAAGTCGTGATACACCGGATGGCGTGTCACGAAGGGTTGGATGGCGTAGCAGAGAAGTGTGGAGCGTATGGTGTAGTGTTGGGAAACTGTATGACAGTGTCCCGAAGCAGTGGTGTTATGGATTATAGTCTGGGGTGACTGGTGTCATCTTGTGGTTGACTATGGCTAAGAGTATATGGATTGAGAAAGGAATTGTTTGTTGGTTATTATTGATAATTTTAATGAACTTGTTTTAGTGCAAAGGTTTTCTGAAGTCAAATTATCTCTTTCGAGTATAGTGAAACCTCACGTTGCCCGTAGTGTTGCAAGTGCTCACAATATGCAATTGAGTTCAGAATGAAAATCTTAAGGACTTGAGTGTTCCTCTTCCAGCTGTTGTGCAGTTCCTCGTGTTTCGCGCTCTATTCTCATAGAACGCGACGATCGAGGTAAGTTAGCCTCTAACTTACTATCAGTTTATTGTGTATGTGTGATGGGTAAGGGAACTACAATTTATGTATGTATGTTATCGTATATGCCATGTCATGCTATGTCATTACATGTTTATCTGTTACGTATGATTTAATCTCTCATGAATAATTATCTGTTAAATAATCTTTTCTGCCATACAATGATGTATGTTATAAGTATGCCATGTTAAGTATGCCATATGATACATGTATGCCATGAAATGTTTATGATTAAATCATATTATGCCATTTACAAGTATACGCCATGTTAGAAAAGTATATGATATTAATTAATATCTCATACATTAAGAAAGATAAGACATGTTATGATACGTATAATACGTGGGGCCACAACAACTGTGGAGTACGTATTATATTTATGTTACTTATAATGCGTGGGGCCACAACAACTGTGGAGTACGTATTATATTTATGTTACTTATAATGCGTGGGGCCACAACAACTGTGGAGTACGTATTATATTTATGTTACTTATAATGCGTGGGGCCACAACAACTGTGGAGTACGTATTATATTTATGTTACTTATAATGCGTGGGGCCACAACAACTGTGGAGTACGTATTATATTTATGTTACTTATAATGCGTGGGGCCACAACAACTGTGGAGTACGTATTATATCTTATGTTACTTATAATGCGTGGGGCCACAACAACTGTGGAGTACGTATTATATTTATGTTACTTATAATGCGTAGTCATTTTCATTGAATGGCAAGTTCTCAAACCCACCCGCTTCTTGCACAAGAGAGGCAAAACTCTTGTTCATTCTTATTCCAGCTTGATCATTTATGTCTAACACTCTCTTAACGGACTCGCTTACTTCTCTATTGCAGCGAAAAAATTGAGACTTTTGTGGACTTAATCCGTGATTATGGGAATTATCTACACTGTTCACCTTCAACACACCCCTTTCTAACGTCACATTTATCCTTGCCTTACAGTCTGTCTTTGATGTCGAACGTGGCCTGACAACATTTGATGTACGGTTACGTGCCTTCCCACCACGAGCACAACCCAATGTGACATATCTAAGGCTCCCATCCTCAAACCTATGGCTCCTCTGAGTCATTACCCCAAAACCGCATTATTGCCCATATCTTTTATAATAAGACAGTAACTCCTCTTCAGAATTAAACACCATCCCCAATTTCGGCTCCTCAACAAAATCAGCCCCCTCAGTCTGGGGCGGCATATCATGTGCCCCAGACTGATCATCACTCCCCCCCATCAACAGTATCCATACTTTTTCTAGTAGATTCAGGTGCGGGATCTTGGATCTCATCAACATGGCTTGAACTTGCAGAGTGTAAACCAATCGAAGGGTTAAGATTCGAGATAAATGGAGGCAGCGGATTTCCCTGCAGTTTACACCCACGAAATTAATTAAATCAATTTCATACATGGTTAAATATAAGTGCAAAATCTGCTCGAATGAATTTATCACCTGACTAGTTTGTGAAGATGCACTGGCTTCAGGATGCTCGAAAAATGGGAGTAACCACGCATTTGGTATTGGTGGATGGCAACCATGCATATAGTTTGAAAAATCCGGGTAACATGGTATTGGTATCACCTAGGAATTATGAAAAAAATATGTATTAATATAGCCTGCAGTCATTTGATTAACAAGCTCTTAAATTAGTACATAAATTCATCTTCACTTGGAATTAATTGAGATTTTACCTGGGTTGGTAGATTGGTTGATGGATTTGCAGTTGGAGACGTCGATCCCAGTGGACAGGATGGTATTGCTATCATCTGTGGAACAAAACCAGTCATGATGAAGTCACTTTCATGAATTTGAAATTTGCTCAATCAGTACCTGGGAGGGAGGATTTGTGGATGGATTTGTTGTTAAATCTGCTGTAAAACGTGTTATAGGACATGCATGGTCCTTCCCTTTCTCCATCTAAACAAAGCATTAGAAAATTAAATAACTATCTTCAGTATAATTGTATTCAAAGGCTAATAAAGTAATTACTTTACACAATAAAGCTTTGCGACATGTGCGACCTTAAGTAAATTTGAATCAATCATCCCTCCTTCGTTGTAATTATGAATTTTAGATATAAAAAAAAATAACTAAGTTCAAATTGTGTAAAACCGGAAGAAAAATGCTAGTATGCTTCGAAAAAGTTCAGTAAAACATAACATACTTACAAGTATATCTAAGAAAGTTGATGAATTAAATTACATGCCTATATGCCCAAAAAATAAAATCTGGTACCTCAAGCATGCACTTCATATATGTAGCAAAATAACAAGACCCTATTTAAAAATTGCAGAAAATATATTGTGTATTTTTTTTTCAAAACCACAATATATTACACCAACATATGTGTAAATATATTTGTAAATACACATTAAACCTGAAAAACTACATTTCCCCCAATTTCCGATCAACTAAGCATCATGGACATGCATTGACATGCATGAATTTGGGAAGATAATAAATTAAAAAAGCGATGGTTTTTTTTGTATAATACTTTACCATAAGCTAAAGTCTAAACAATATTTGCCTTATTTCAAAAAAAATAATAATAAAACTTTGTTTCACCATGTCCATTTCTACTCCATATAACTCTGTTTTTATACTCCATGTAACTCTGTTCTCAAAAGACAAAGCCAAATCCTTCGTTATTACAACAACATAAAAGTTTGTTTCACCATGTCCATTTCTACTCCCTATAACTCTGTTTTTATACTCCATGTTACTCTGTTCTCAAAAGACAAAGCCAAATCCTTCGTTATTACAACAACCAGGAACTAAATGCAGTTAAATAAAAGAGTTCATACGTTTCCAGGAAGTGCTCGCGCAGAGGAGCTCGTTCTGCAGTTGACGTCGTCACGCAAAAGAGGTCGTTGTGCACTGGAGGTGCTCGCGCGAAGGGAGGTGCTCGCGCACAGTTGCTCGCGCAGAAGAGCTGGTTGTGTAGTGGAGGTGGTCGCGCGGAGCTGGTTGTGCAGAGGAGGTGGTCGCGCTTTAAGGACGTCGTTCTGCAGTGGAGATGGTCGCGCTTCGTTTGGTTCTGCAGTGTAGGTGGTCGCGCGAAAGCTTTGGTTCTGCAGTGTAGGTGGTCGCGCGGTGGAGGTGCTCGCGCGGAGGACGTGCTCGCACGAAGGAGGTGGTGCGGAGGAGATGAGGCTGCTGGCTTGAGGAGCTCAGGGTCGCTTGGAGCAGCTTCAACACGACCTGGGAGGGAAAATGTCTGAACTAGCGTGCGGAAGAAGCTTTCGTGCAATCGTCCCATTTTTTTTTTCTTGCCACATCATCATTAGTGCGCGAATCCGTCCGCAAGTGGCCTGCATGTAGAACTACTCGATTTTGAGAGGTGGATGCTATATCAGGATGATTAACAATATATATTGGTATATCAATAATATTTTCAGAAATAATTTCCTGGATCTGGTTATCTAGATGTTGAGATCTGATGTCAAAATTTTGAGATTTATTTATAGAAACTGAAGTAAAGACAGATCTGGGTATATAATAACTAAAAGGTGCTGGTGAAGAATAATGTGATTGTGATAATGATCTCCTAAAAGATTGAAAGGCAATTTGGACAGTTCCGTCCGTTTTTTTTTTATCTATGTGATATAAATAATTTTTAGAATTGTTTTCTATTTTGGATAATGGAATAATATTTTCTAGCTGTCATTCATTAGGGAGAGTAATTTGATTCCAATTTATTTGTTTAGGAATTTGTATACTAGAATTTGGTGTACAAGATTGTAATAATAATGTGTAGCCTTTTGAACTAGTAATAAGAGATTGTGCTTTAATGTTGTTTTCATCAATTTATAATGAATTCTATATACTACAGTTAAAGGGTGTGATCCTTTTATCATATGATAACTATTTGTTTTAATGTTTAATGTTAAAGCATGTAAAATATTAGTATCAAATATGGAAAGTGAATAATAGGATAACAATTAAGATAAACTGGACCTTGAAAAAGGCTAGACTCTATCATTTCAATTAATCAATCATGAAAATTATAATGTTTTCCATCTCTCAGATAGAGTAATACTGAGGCATTTAATCCGCTTCTATTGAGTGGTTTTATAGCCACTTGTACTAATCCAATATGTATAAAAGAATATTTTTGTTCTTTATGGTGTTTAATACCTTCTTTTATTAATAATTGTAATGATTCATAATCATTATTTAGACTAATAGTTTTTCTACTGTTTTAATAGTATCATTAGTAAAAAATGATAATTTAAAATAGAAAGTAAACTGTTTGTATATTTGATTCTTAAGAATATTAGAAATAGTCCAGTCTTGTAAATTTCTTTCTATATCTATTATACTATAATCTTCTTGGTTAATATTATCATGTTCAGATTGTATAATTATATTAGTAGTGGATTCTTCTAACTTCAATAAATAATTCATTGAAATAGGTTTTTAAAACAAAGATTTCCTATATTCAAAGAGAAATGAGTAGATCAAAATCTTAAGGGAATACCACCGGGACTACCCTTAAATCCTTCTTGGCATGAATAGGCTGGTCAATGGATTTTCATGGCTTACCAACACAAGATTCCCAATATATTTTCTTTTCTTTTATATTGGTTATCGTTGTGAAAAAATCCAAATCACTGAATTTTTTTTTTTTTTACTCTTTTTATATAAAGCAAGAATACTTAGGTGTGGTTTCTTATACTTTTAATTTCTTTTCTTAAGAACTTACAATGATCTTCAAATTCTTCTATAGCCACTTGTTTACTTTGATATTACCTGCTATCTTATTGCTTTATCATTATTTTGTGATTTTATAATGAATTATTATCTTGTTCAAGTTGGCTTTCGTGACCGTAATGAATTAATTTGTACAGAATATTGTACAAAACTTAAATTAAAACATTATATGGAAAGAATAAAAGATCTTAAAGAAAAACAATTAAAAATGAATCTGAATTACAGTACCTTACATATCCTCAAAAATTACTTGATGCATTTCTATTACCAGACTAGCATTATGTTCCATAAAACATTACAAAAACCCAAAATGTTTATGAATTTATTTTAGTAGATACAGATTCTATCATTATTTTCGAAATTCTCTGTTCTCTTCAATCTCAACCTTCTCGACCTGCATTCCCGATTGTTATTTTTCATAAAGTTACTATTAAATAAGTCCATATTTACAAATTACACCATATAGATGATATAGACTATAGTCCATATATTATATATATATATATATATATATATATATATATATTCATATTAGTATATGAATGTAAATTAGTTCTAACACCGCCATCTTTCTAACACCACTGATATATTAACATACATATACCATTAAAATTACACCATCTCATCATCGCGTTAGTATAATAGTATTATAGAGTCATACACTATATTATATAATATAACTATAATATTATATTATGAGTAATGAATTATAATGTTTGATAAAAATATATAATTTTTATAAACAAAAAATAAAATATAAAGTTAGACAATGTTATCTTTATGAGGAGTATTAATATTTTTTTAATCTATTTTTAATAAAATATGAACTTGTAATAATATAAATTAGAGAAATGATATTTGCAGTCATGGTTGTGCAAGCGCCGTACAGTCTCTTTGAAAAAAGTGAATTAATACAGGACCCACATGAAAAAAAATTAACTTTTTTAATCGTGAACCCCATTCTTTTTCAAAGCGATTGCGCAATGTTTAAACACTTTACGACTGTATGTAGCATTACTCTATAAATTATAATGTTCCATCAAGCTAGGCCTGTGCTCCGACTCTGACAGAGTAGGAACAGTGCCTTCTGAATTCCAACTCTGACTTTTGTCGGAATCGGAGACGTCGGAGTCGAAATCAGTCTCTGATTCCGATTCCGAAAGGAATTGGAGTACGACTCTGATCAAAATGTGGAATTCCGACTTCCGATCAAAAATCCGAATTTTGACCCAATTCGGAATTCTAAATTCCGACCGGAATTCGAATTAATTCTGACTCCGATCGGAATAGGATTTTTTTAATTTTTGTAGTTTGAATATGTAATCATTATCTATTTATTTCTTTGTTTAATATGTAATTCTTGTTTAATATTTCTCAATTAAACAAATAGGATTTATTTTATTTTTTGTAGTTTGAGTATGTAATCATTATCTAAGCAAAACTTTTGAAAGGAAATAAAAGTGGTTGCACCTTTTGATAATGAAAAATATTATTTAAGGGAAATGTGGAGTTGTGAGAAGAGAACACTTGAGTCGGAGTGAGTGATAGTGAGAGAGGATCCATTACCAACAATCACATTCTCAAACTCTTGATATGGTTGTTGAAAAAATAAGTTGCCATGACAGTTAGGAATTGAGGATGATAAGTAGAATTATCATAAATAAAGAATAATTACACACTATTAAGATTGGAAGTTAGGCACTCCTTGAAAAATAGTGAGATAAATTATTAAAATAATAATTTTTTATATAAATTCTGAATTTTTTTTATTTTTTTTAAAAAGTACATTGATTTACATATTATAAAATTATAAACATCATTTCTTTTAAATATAACACAATTATATCTTTTTACATTGTTGGCTATAATAATATATGATATAAGCTGTAATGTCAAAATGAAAACATGATGTACAACCTTTTGTTCTAATAAAAGAGGAGGATTTAATGATAAGATTAGAAAATGATAAAGTTAATTACGATCTCTGAATTAATAATCATTAATAAATATTTAGTCTTTAGTACCTTATACTTTATCATGTCCAGTTACATTTGTTGATCTGACAAATTTTAAGTAGTTTTATATATTACTCACTTAGAATATGTAAAATAGCAGTGTGACTAGTGATGAAAAAAATTTATATTGACAAAGATCATTAATGTTTTATGATTTAACCTAATAATTTTATTTATTAATTATTAGGTATGTTTGTATAGATTTCATTCTTGTTTTCAATTTTCTTGAAATATATAAAAACTTGTTTTGACTATAAATATTGTTTTTTTTTTTTTTTTGTAGCTTACAATGTTATTTACCGTTCAAACTTCAAATGGAATTTATATAACAGTATGTACTGTTCAAATGAAAATTATCTTGTTTGAATGAGTATTAGGGACAATATTTTCATCCCAAAAGCTCAAATCTGTTTGAACACCTTAGACTGTATAATTAATTATTATGCATAATTTAGAAAGTCCTAAACAATTGATAATAGAAAAAACAGTCCATTTCAAAGTTTGATTAAACAGTCCATAAGAATAAACATATTGATTCAACTAAAAAGAAAAACATCATCTGCAGCGCCGTACTTGGTCATCCGGAGTACCTGAAATTAAGACAAAAAAAGTCTTTAATCAATAAATGTAACCAAAATTAATTTAGAAAATTGAAAACAGTAAAAGTAGAATTTAATTACCATTAATACCAATAAAGATTAAGTTAGTTCTGATATCAACTTATCCTTATCCATACTCCATCAGTCATCAGCAACTATACTAGAGTTCACAATTACATCTGTGAAATGATAAAAAAAATATAAATTAAATATATTTATGAAATCATAAAAAAAAATTAAATAATCAATAATAAAAAAAACAAGTAAAATAAAGTTACCATCTTCAAGCCTATAGCTCTCATCATCAATGCCAATGCTATCTAGTCCAAGGGTTGTATTACTGATCCAGTTCTATATGCAAACGAGGGCCTCCACGGTTGACAGTGACAATGAACTCCGGAAAACATCCAACACTTGACCTCCAGTGCTAAACGCCGACTCAGATGCTACCGTAATAATAGGAATGACTAGCACATCTTGAGCAATACGAGAAAGGATTGGGTACTTGGTGGAATTAGCCTTCCACCAAATTAATATCTCAAATGCAGGACTAGGTACCTCGACTTCTTCCATAAAATACCGTTCAACCTCTGAAGTACACCCCATAATATTCTTCGATGCAACGAGCTAATGATACTCATTCATAACTTTGTAATTCCGACGGCGTCGACGCAATGCTCCATCTAGGCTAAAGTCATCGGAGGGAGGTGTCAGAGTCGAGTGTGAGGTACCCACTGTAGATGAAGTTTGTCCACTATTTTTGTAGTGGTTGTACAAGTCATCAAGATCAGTTTTAGGCGCTGTAATAAATGATGTAGCCTTCATTGCCCTGAGGACTGAATTTGCCCAATAGTCTATCATGGCCAACTTGATTCGAGGGTCAAGGATTACAGCCACAAAGAATAATCTATTTATTTTCTCAACTTGCCCACAATATTTATTATATTTGGTAAGCATCATTTGAGCCATACCAGATAATAGTCCGCTAGGGTAATCACAATCATCTTCCAAGTGAAGGTGTAGCGCTGAGATCTGATTGAACCACAAGTTTGCAGTCGTATATGCGGATCCAGATATTGTCATAGTAATGTCATAAAAAATCTGCAAAAATGTGACAAAAAACCCCACACTCGTCCAATCATGTGCGTTTGGTGGACAGAACCCCTTTCCTGTAGGCTCTAGCAAAGCATACTTAAGGCCCCCATCCTCCACCTCCAATCCCTCAAATACTTTTTGGTATTTCCGTGCCACATCTAACATCATGTTTGTAGAGTTCCATCGAGTCAAAACGTTCAAGCACAGCGTCCGTGAATGTTTTATCCCAAGCTATTTTTCTATTGCCCTAAACTTTTTAAGAACAATCAGGTTGATTATGTGAGCACAACATCAAATATGGATAAATTCATGGCCCCGAATGACATCATCTCTCACCCTCATATTCTGCTTGAATCATTCAATTGCAGTATCATTGGCACTAGCATTGTCAACTGTAATGCATAAAACTTTCTGAATTCCCCAATCTTTCAAGTAATCATCCATCTCCGCCACAATGGATGCACCCTTATGATCATTAATTTCTTTGAATCCAATAATCCGTTTTCTTAAAGTCCATGAGATGTCAATGTAGTGTGCTATGATACACATGTAGGAAACGTTCTGTATAGACGTCCATGTGTTAGTCATAAATGAGACTCTCTAGCCAGTGGTCACAAACATTTTTCTCATCTCAGACTTGTCTTTTAAATGCATTTTCATACAATCTCGCATCACTGTATACCGTGATGGCAATGTGAATTGTGGCTCAAGAAGCTTGATAAACTTTTAGAACCCTCTTTTCTCGACTGTAGTAAAAGGCATCTCATCTTCAATTATCATCTTTGCATGCACATTTCTCAACATCTTCTCACTGTATTGAGAGATGACCATTTTCTTAAGTTACGTGCCATCAGTCGTAATAGAAGTTTCATAACTAAGCTT
Organism: Carya cathayensis; assembly: GCA_011037825.1. Taxonomy (NCBI): domain Eukaryota; kingdom Viridiplantae; phylum Streptophyta; class Magnoliopsida; order Fagales; family Juglandaceae; genus Carya; species Carya cathayensis. The sequence goes on from QGSO01000443.1 coordinate 257,464, forward strand.
GGTCTAATCTTTAGTCGCCAATCCCTTCACTATATTATACCTCTGGCAACCATTTAGATGTGATATCAAATAAGCGGTACCTTGTTTCTTTGAATGACATCCAACTTGTTGGCCGCAATAGTTGCAAGCCGCCTGCGGTTCCTCAGGATTACCGTCAACCTTGGTGAAATATTTCCACGTCCATGACCTTTTTTTATTTGATCGTGGTTGTGGTGGCTTCACGAATGGAGGTGGTACATCCGGCTCATCCCCAATAGCCATCTCCTCCTCCTCATTAAATGTATCATCATCGACTACTTGCACACAAAGTTTGTGTTCTGGAAGTGGGTCTGGATCTCGATGCTGGGGATAGAATTATGGCATCCTGATCCTGTTCTGGAGTCCCATATGGTTGCGCATCCATACCTTGAAATTTGACACATATATGTAAACATCAATACTTAATCCTCAAAAACACCGAAACAAGAAATTAGCATTTGATCCAATTAGCTTTATTTGAAATGTAAAATAAATTAAAATGTAAAATACATTTGATCCAAGAAATCAGCATTTTAGGTTTGTACCATTTGATCCACAAGGTTTTTTGTACCATGGGACTAAACATGGGTTTTTAAACTAATGGTGCTTAATTGAACTGGCTTTCCTTGATAGATCTACCAAAACTAACAGCTTTCTATTTAGTACTTAAAACAGAAACTAAACATATAAAAAAAACATAGATGCTATATATCTTTTCTAATGAGACATCCACTTTGAAAGAAACTTTAACTTAGCATTAAAGAAAAATCTTTTCTAATGATATAGCTAAGCTACACAAATTTTTGTTTTTTCAATGAATTTCTTGACATTAATGTTTCTAAGAATTGTGGCATTGAAAAATTACTACTTTGTTTGGAAACTTGATTTCTATGTGGTCATTTCCTTATTGTAGTTCAAGTAATTGGTAATCTCTAGTTTTATTTATTTATTTTTAAATAATTAATATGTCCTATTTTTCAACCATCTAACCATTAAGATGGTTGAAAAATAGGACATCTAATGTAATCTTAACATTAACATCTTAATCCAAAATCCAAATTGCCAAAATTGTATAGTTTATGGTGTTAGTTGTCAATTTTGGTAGTTTAGGTTGCATATTTCAAAAGTGGTGGTAGTACAGGAATACAACTTCTAATTCCCCCATTTCTCAAAGTATGTGATATTGGAAATTAGCGCTGTTGGTAGTGCTCAATTCCCCCATAATCCTTTGGCCTCGCATTGTTCCCTTGAAGCTTTTGCTAGTGCTCAATTCATTAAGTTCATTGTGTTCATACTTCATATTCGCACTAATCTCACTACTGCTTTGTATTGTTACAGAATAAAGCAGTATATTTGGATGCTTTGGTTACTCTTGTTCTAGTTAATGCCAGCAAGTTCTTGCTGGAAATCAAATTAATTCAATCTATTACTAAAAGGATTATGAGGCACCAGACTATACTGAACCCAGAGCCCTTGAGGGTGTCCATGGGGTACATGTGGTGCCTCATTCACCATTTGCATTGGAAGAGAATAATAAAGATGGGGACTTTCCTGAAGCAATTAGTAGAAGCTCAACTATTGAAGCAAATAAGCAGCTACTAATGCAATGAGTGAAAAATTCATGTTTGTTAAGTATTCAGATATGGTAAAGTAATTTGTATAATTTTGCAAATATAAGAAAAATAGTGAGGAACTTTTCTGTAATTCTTGGGAATTGATTCATCCAATGGTGAAGTCTGATTGCTACCTAGGTACATAGCAGATCAATGGATGCTAAATTGATCGTGAAGCACCAGCTAGCCATGTTAACTTTTTATTTACATATTCCCCAGATGAATATGGCAACACAAACCATCTTGTTTGAGAAGAATGATTAAAGCCCAAACAATGGGAATTCTTAATTCTTTTACTATAACTTCTTCTTTTTACTAGTTTTTTTTATAGAGTTGTTATATTCTTCTTTTCACTAGTTTTTTTTATAGAGATATTACTATAACTTCTTCCATTAAATTATAACACATACCTGCAGAAATTAAGGGTGTTTAACACTTTACAGAGCACCCAAAAAAAAATTGTCATATCACTTTTGAGGATTTTTCCAACTTAGTTGATTGAAGTTGTTAGTCTGTGTTTACTTACACTTATATGGAGCATGATTTGAGTCTTTGAGATGGTTGCTAACGAGTGTGTGTTTATTTTTTTTGTTTGTGACATTTCCACAAACACATAGCGTTCAAAGTCCAAAATCACAAACTTTAACATGATTTACATCATAACCTTCTTTTCCTCAATACATTCGTTGATTTCATTCACACAATTAATTATTCTACACAATCCAATTTCCAATTTGAATAAGAAATAATATAAAAAATTTGGAGTAAATTCCTAAATTTAAAATACTAAAATTTAAAATTACTTGATAATAAAAAAAAACAGGGGGAAAGAAGGCATTGCGGTGATGGCGACTTGAAGCAATCTACGGTGGAATCCTGCTTGGTCGTGGGTTGTGGCGTCATGCGACGTGAGAGGGCACAGTGATTCTATGAGAGAGGCTGAGAGTTGAGGAGAGAGAGACTGAGAGTAACCAAGTGAGGAAGAAAGAGGCCAAAGGAGATGGACGGCATTTGGCCTCACGTATATTCAAAACGGCACCGTTTCCGTTTAAATAGAACTACGCCGTTCCAATAATCTATTTAAAAAAAATCGAAATTCGAAGTCGGAGTTTGGAAGAAGTGAGGCTTTAATTCCGAATCCGAATTCCGTTACGGAGTCGAAATTACTCTCATTTTGACTCCAATTTCTGAACACTCCAATTCCATTGGAGTCGAACTCAGAGCGGGAATCGGTCAGAATCGGAGGGGTCGGAATTTTGCACACCCCTACATCAAGCAATATAAAGTTTTTATAAATATACATATCTATATAAAGTTAGAAAATGTTATAAACTTATATATGTATTATTGTAGAAAGTATAAATATATAGTTTTATAGTAAATAACATATTTTACAATCCTAATTCTTAGTCGTTGGATCTCTATAATTAAATTTGAGCCATTAAATCATAAAGTTACATCCCTAATTCTTAGCCGTTGGATTTGTATATTTAAACACTAGAGTACTGCTAGAGACATGCACATAATTTTGCTTGTCTGCGAACTCCTTTGATGTGGCAAAATGCCACATCATTAATTATATAAAAAAAGGAAGCAAAAAAAGAAGATAAAATGCAAAACACAGCGGGAAGAAAGCAAATTCAAGTTGGAAGGGGGAAAATCGCAGATCTCATCCTCTCTCAGAGTCCAGACCTCTTCATCTCTCAAATCTCAATTGCTACCATTTGGAAATTGTTGGCTGGCATACAGTGTGGTTCAAGAGGCAGAGAGGAGTGGAGGCAGAGCATCAGCTGACAAAATATAAGCGTACCCAGAGGTGAATCTCAGATCTCATAGACATCTTCAAGTTGAAGTGAACCATTCTGTCTTTGAGGTCTGCATAGAGGAACTCTTTTTGAAGAGAAGAGCATTGTCATGTTACGTGCCTTGCTTCCTTATCCTTGCAAATTCAACACTTCATATTTGATTTTACTTGTTTACTTATAATGCCCCGGGTTTTTCTAAATATGCTTTGTAACACTGTTCATGGACGGTTTGACTACTTGTTTACTTATAAGCATTGGTAATGGCTTATGCATCTTCATATTTATTTTCATATTTGCATAATATCTCTCTAAATTGGTCTATATTTGATTATGCATCTTTAAAATCTTGCATAGCTATGAATAGTATTTCTTCAAGTTTGAAGAAGCACCATTCACTCTCCAAACATTATTTTAATATTTTTTTCTCTCTCCTAACTATTAAAATTAACTTTGTGAAATTTGTATTAAGATGATTTTGATAGATGAAATTTGTATTAAGTTGATGATACAAAATGTTTTTTAGTATATATTAATATTGATTGATAAATTGGTCATTTTGATATATGAAATTGGTCATATTTAGATATATGAAATTAGTATTTTTTAGCATATTGTGCTAATTGTAAAATATATAAAAATAATAATTTTAAGAAAAAAATAATAATATTTTTATTATTATTTGGTTCAAAGATACATAATCAAATGTGGAAGTTTTTATTTCTATGTAAAATCAATTTTCAAAAGATGTGATTTTGAAGATGCATATAGAAAAACTAATGCTAGTGCTCGAATTCCTTCCAATATTACATGCAATACGGTTTGTGTGTAGGCTCTTTAGGGCGCTAAACTCAAGTCCACATAGGTCTAAACTCCTATGGTTAAGTCTCTAAAGAGGTCACTTTGGTTTACTGATTTGAGCCTAGGGACTTGCTGTTGCTTTTTATATTCAATGCCCTTAGCTTAATAGTGTAAGCCACTTGTGCTGGAATTTTTTCAGCGTGTACTTGGGTTTAAGCGATCCTAAGGGCCCTTCAATAGGGTGATTTGCGTGCACTATTCTTAGGGGTTTAAGTCTACTGATAAGAGTTGGAAACTCCAAAGGTGGACTATAGTGCCTTCAATCATTCCTTCATCACATAATAGCAATATACATCAAATTAAAACTTAAAGGAAGTCATTGCCTAAAGAATCTTGCACTAGGAGAGGAATTAGGTGACAAATTATGTCCAAACCTAGGGAATCCCAATAATCCTAAAGGATTGCCTCCCATCCAAATGCACCATTAGTGTTTTCTTGGGCTGCATCAAGGATGACGAAAATATGGGGTTTTAGACCTATTATGGGACTCGCTTTCCCTTAAAAAAAAAAATCAAATCAAATTCTAACTTCTCTAGAAAAATATTCCAACAAGTTTCATGGAAAATTAATCCTAGATTTTAGGGTTTCCTAGCTACAAGAAGGGTGGCAATTTTATTTAGAAGGAAATCCTTGTTCAACGAAGATTTCTAAGCTTTCTTGAACTCTTTTTGAAATCTAAAATTTATGCATGCATCTTTACTCGTGTGTGCATGCATATTGCTTTCATTTTTGAGAATGAACCACTTGCTTTCATTGTTAAGGTAGTTCTATTTGAAATTGTGTAGATGGAAAAAGAGAAAGATATGCATCCCGCATAACACCTCCTATCACTAATCCTTCAACCCCGGTATTGTGCATCTCTTTCAACAGTTGGCGTGTGTTTATTTTATGTTTAGTCATTGGGATTAACATTATGTTGCTACATGTTAGGACATATTAAGACCACTTTATTCAGGCATTTCAAAGTACATGCCAAGTTACTACGGTCCAGTGCCTCATGCGTGGTTACCACCTTTTATGCCTCCTCCAAGTGCCAACCCATATCCATAGAGCAACTAGGTGATCGTTGGATGGCAGCTTTAATTTTATGAACTTGAATATTTGGTCTATTTCTTTATTTTTTAAATTTTTTTTTCAAAAACTACAGCAACACCCATGGAACTCCACTTCCATTGCTGCATCAAGTACTGCTACGTTGAGTAGTTCTTGTATAGTTCTGCCATACCGATGATGAGACCTCCTCCAACTACCTACTCATATCCATGGAGCAACCAGGTGATTATTTCTTGGAGTATTTATTTTAGTTAGTGTGCTTTAATTTTTTGGACTATACAATTTTTGGTCTAAGTATTTCTTTTAAGTTTTTATTTGGAAAACTGAAGCAACAAACATGGAACTCTACAATCGCTCCCATGTCTAGTTTTGCAACCAAAGTCAGCTCTAGTGTAGCTACCAGTTTTAGTGTACACAGCAATGCTACTATAGCTGCTAGCTCTTGTTTGGCTTTGCCAGCATTTGTTCCCCCAACAAATGCCAATCCATATCCATGTGGCAGCGAGGTGATGTGTTAGATTTTTCACAGGCGTTATCTTTTACATTATCCAAAACATATATTGTCATATAATAATTTTTTTTCCTAATTTGCAGGAAAATAAAGTGCAGCAAAGTAACTTTATTGAAGAGATTAGTGAGGCCACATTAGACTCGATAGATTGTGAAGAGCAGTCTACTGCCTCTTTGGGTAATACTGTTGAGACCAAAGAAATTAGCAGTTCCAAGTCACTTCAAGTCGAGCAAATTGATGGGGGTGATATCATTGAGGAGCCAAAGCCAGGGATGTGTTTTGAATCAGAAAATTCATTGATGACTTATTATAAATATTATAGAAAACAAGAAAGTTTTCCGGTTATGACACAAATGAGTAAAAGAGAGAAGGATGAGACTATCAAATATGTTACTCTCGGATGTGCTCGTGGTTGCAAGGCACAAAATAGGACGTCAAATGCCTCCAAGCCTCGGCCAACTACCAAGATAGACTGCAAGGCAAGGATAAATGTGATGTTCAAGAATGGGAAGTTGTGTGTCACATCGGTTTTTAACACACAATCATGTACTTAGTCCAAGAAAATCAAGATTCTTCAGATGCAACAGAGAAGTTAATAAGTCAGTTAGGAGGGTGTTGGATACAAATGATCACGTTGGCATACAGATGAATATGAATTTCCATGCTCTTGTGACTGAGGTGGGTGGATTTGAGAATGTACCATTTGGAGAAAAAGATTGTCGTAACTATATTGATAAGGCATGACACTTGCGTCTTGGTAAAGGTGGTGCTCAAGCACTGTTGAAATATTTTAGAATGATGCAATACAAGAATGATGACTTTTTGGGCATCATGGAGGTGGATGATGAGGATAGGATGAGAAATGTGTTTTGGGTGGATGTTTGTATTAAAGGGGCCTACAACAATTTTGGAGATGTGGTAACATTTGATATCACATACTTGACAAATAGGTATGGCATGCCAATTGCACCTTTCATGGGTGTAAACCACCATGGACAACCAATCCTTTTGGGTGCAGGCCTTATTTCAAGTGAGGATATAAAATCATTTGTATGGTTATTTAAAAGTTGGCTTGATATGGATGGGAAAGTGCCAAATACTATTATTATAGATCAAGATCGTACAATAAAAAATGTGATCGCCATTATTTTTTCTAACACACGACATAGATATTACTTGTGGCACATATTGAAAAAGGTCCCTGAGAAGCTTGGCTCACATAGTCAATACCAATCTGGCCTAAAAAGTAAGTTACTATCTTGTGTCTATGACTCCCTTACTATTGAGGAGTTTGAGAATTCTTGGAACATCCTCAAAGATACATTCAACTTGCATGAAAATGCATGGTTGCAAAACTTATATGCAAAGAGAGAGTTTTGGATGCCTGTATATTTAAAGAACTCGTTTTGGGCTGGAATGAGTACAACTCGGCGCAGTGAGAGCATAAACGCTTCCTTCAACGGCTATGTGTATGCCAGGACAAACCTTAAAGAGTTTATTGATTAGTTCGACAATGCATTGAAGAAAAAAATTGAGAACGAAAACCAAGTAGACTTTCATTCTTTCAACTTCACCATTCCTTGCATATCACACTTGGCTCTTGATAAGAAGTTTCAAGAAGTGTACACAAATAAAAAATTTAGAGAGGTTCAACAAGAGTTAATGAGAATTATTTATTGTCATTGTCGTTTCTCGAAAATGGATGGAGTAATCGCAACTTACTCCGTCAATGATGAAGTTAAGGCTGAAAATTTCATTAAGGAGGTTACTTATACTATTTTGTTTAATGAGGCCAAGGGTGAGGCGAAGTGTCTTTGCGGGTTGTTTGAGATGCGATGGATAATATGTAGACATATTCTTGCCATCTTTTCAGCTAGGAAAGCCCATGAGTTTTAGGAAAAGTACATATTGGACCGATGGAGAAAGGACATAAAACATAAGTATACTCTTATTCCGAGCAGTCATGACGTTGTTGATCAGAGGCTAGAAACTGTTAGGTATAAACGTCTATTGAAGATTTGTTATAAGGTAATAAAAAATGCTTGCTCTCAAGATGGGCATATTGAGGATATGGTATTGAAGTTGTATGCAATGAATGAGGTATACTACACCTCGAAGCCCCACAACATATATTCCAATGTTGGAGTAAGTACTGTGAATAACCACGGAAGGAAGCTCAAAAATTGTGCTAAGTTCCCATGTTGTCAGAGGCAAGGGAATATCCCCATGTAAGAGGAGGATATCAACGATGGAGGAACAAATGAAGAAAAAAGAAACTAAGGCTATGAGAAAGAAATGAGATAAAGGAAAAAGAAGCTTGGTAAGAGTATGGAAAAATAGATTTGAGTATTTGATAATATACTATTATCTGTGAACTTTAATTATTAACGCTTTTTTATGTTGTCAGAGGCGTGGATTGGACACCAAACTATTGGAAAGCAATTGAAATCATCTTGGCCCATAAAAAATGAGGACGCAAGAAAATGTACAAACTCCCATAATTGTGGATCAAGAAAGTGTACAATAAGAAGTGATGGGGACACCAAGAACTATATAAACTCAAGCGACAGGGACACAAGAAAGTGTACCAAAGCCAACTTTAATTCATTTATTGTATTTGTATGTCTTTTATGTGGGTCTTACTTTGTCTGCTATTACATACATACATACAACTCAGGATGGATGGAACACAGTTAGAGACGGCAGATAGAACGTAGCCAGAAACGGCAGATGTTAATTCTTAATTGTGTGTTGATAGTATTTGTGTGTTGGTAGTGAGCTGGATGTTGTTAGTATTTTTTTTCCTTCAATTCTTACTTATGTCTAGACATTGCACTATATTTTTGGATTAAAAAGTTGTATGGTCCTTGATGAGTTAAAAGTGGAATGTTCTTTTTCGGTCTAAATATTTTAGTGTGGTTACGCCTAAGCTTTATAGGGATTTATTTGCATATGGTTCGAAGAAAATTCTGGGATAATAGAATGTGATGAGTTTTCACATGATTTAAATGTGAAAGAGATGAGTTTGTGACTGACATGACTGTCCAAGTGAAAAAAAGTAATCCATAAACCTGTAATTTAGTCCTTACAAATATTGTAACCAATTATTTTCAATCGAAACACAAATGCCTACATTGTTAATAAGTAGTGGAATATTAAAGAACAGTAGAGTCTCAAGATTGAATATGACTTTTTACAAATAAAGTCTCAAGTACATTCATAAAAGTCTAGACTTACAAACGCTAAGTTCCTATCAAATACAAATACAAAGTCTTTATTACTTTGAGCGTATCAAATACAAGTAAACAACTATGAACATTAGCCATTGCCCATGAAGTAATGTGTGTGAATGCTGCATGTCAGCTTCTTGCCTATGAAGCTGGGCTTGATCATTGTGGAGTGCTACCTCTCTCTTCCCAATCTCTTCTTCTCTTTTTTTAAGTTCTTCCTCTTTTCTTAATATCTTCCCAATCTCATCTTCCCTCTTTTTAAGTTCTTTTTCTTTCCTTAATATTTGTACTTCTCTCTTTACAAGGGATTGCTTTTTGTATTCACTACTATCTGCCTACTTAAAATATTTGCAGTGTGGTAACCCTAGATTATACATAAATAATTAAGTATATTTGATGTCTTAATTTTGAATAAAACATTAATATGTAAACAGAAACACACAAGTACTATAATTAATTGCATCTACCTCTTTGTTGTACAGTGGACATCCAAAGAATGCTCGTCCCGGATTTCTTGGAGTATTTCATATTCTAAGTATAGCTTCTTTCCCATAGTTGCACATTGGGACGGTACTCAATGTATTACTAACTGATGATGATGACATCCTTAAATCTTTTACCCTGAAAGAAAAAGACACAGCGTAAACTGTGTCTAAGATTAATACTTAGTATGAGAGGGTAATGCAACATGGAACTCAAATCACAAAAGCTAACTGTTTTTTCTCTCCATTATATTTGACTACAAAAGCAACAAATACTAATTTTCTTAGCTGATAACAGTACTGAGAATTTATTTGTTACGTTCACAACATTAAAAAAAAGTTTCAATTTTAGTTGGCAGTCTTCAAACAGCATAAGGATGTTCAAAAGGGAACAGAAACAGATGCTAGTATTTAAATTAAGAACAGCAAAATAGACACCAATGGCATAACTAATTAAAGATACGAGACAACACAGAAAGAAAAACAATTTAGTTAAGAGTTTTCATACTTAAAAAGCATTCTAGTATAAACCATTTGAAAATATACTAGTAACTAACTACTCTTGCCAGGGAGAAGGATAAACGAGTTTGCCTAAAATGATAAACGAGTTTTCAAACTTAGAAAAAAATACAGTGACATCAAAATCTAAGAGCATGTAGGAAAGATACTAGTAAAGGCTATAAAGCAAAGCTAAATGACAAATAACACTTGTCATTTGAAATAGGGCATTGACCATGTTAAAAAGATGTTTTTCTTGTTTTGCAGCAATCAATCCATATTATTTTCAGGAAGGCAGGGATTGAAATAATATTTGAAATATGCAAGACAAAATAGAACAAGTAAATGAGTTTTTCCTAAAAAGAAGGCAAAGGCTAACAGGTAAGTATACAAATTTTCCTAAAAAGAATATGATGAAGAAGGATAAATGAGTTTTTCCTAAAAAGAAGGCAAAAGCTAACAGGTGTGCTACAAGAGCAGCATAATCACTTAAGTCCCAAAAAATAGACTTTTTAGTTTATACATTCTTCACATACCTGGAAAGGGAAAAACAATATGCTCATTCCATAAATAAATAAAATGACTCAATTTCCAATTAAACAACAAAATTAAATACATATTTTAATGCTATTGCTTTTTGACAACCTTAATCTGCTACTTCTATGAGAACATTACGAGTGCTTTCTTTAGCTCTGGTGGTACAGTTCTACGAGTAATGGGCATACCTGAAGATTAATATTTTCAAGTTTAACAGATGAGTCAAAATTGTTTATAGATGATAAGACAAACTTACCATCTACATAGTTTCAAATTAACACACAAACTCTGCATTCGCTCACACTTCAGGTAGGAGAACTAACTGTACTTTACAAAAAGAAATAAGTAAACTCAAGGAAAGGAAATCGTAAACCATGTCAGAAGGCTTTCAAGCCATCAAAATAAAATGGATGAAAGAAAGCAAAACATACCTTTTCAATTACAAAGAATTTCAATTAGAAAGAAATTCTTCACTCTGGGCACAAATATTGGCCATTGTGCCACTGTTTAGGGTTAGGGTTTGAAATCACAAATCGCTAGAGAGAGGGAAGGGGAGGGAGAGCTCAGGGAGAGAAAAAAAAAAAAGAGGAAGAACGTGAAATACGAAACGGTGCGTTTCGTGTGGGATCAAAATGAGGCAGTTTCAGTTCAATCAAACTCACCGTTTTACTTACTCCAAAACAGTGCGTTTGATGCCACGTTGGAAGCCGTCTGCACGGAAGCCCTTCGTATGCCTGCAGTTAGAATTTTCGATTTTACTAACCCTTTGAAAGCCTTAATTCTAGTAACATCAAATTATGATTAATCTAACATAATTAATTTCAAAACATACACATTCTTCATCAAAACACATTATATATCAAATTAAATCCATCAAACTAAACTTCTAACCTTAATTAACTCAAAGATTATTCTAATCATCAAATATACATTAATCAAAAGCTTAAACAAAACTTGCTTATATTGCATATTTTCTATTTTCTAGCACCTTCTCTTGCAACTAGAATTAGATAATATATGCTATTACCACAAACTATTTGCAAGGTTCGGGCAAATCTACGACAAATGTTGTGGTTAGCCTTCTCTTTAATTCCTAAAATCTAGCTTTGCACTAGTTGGACCATATAAACTTCACATTCTTCTTAGGCAATATTGTGAGCAGCCCGGGCACCCTAAAAAAAATCTTTAATAAATCTTGTAACGTCCCAATAGAACCAAACTACATAACCTATATTCTAAAAAAACTAGTTAATGATACAGTTGAAACCCCATTGGAACATTATAAAGAGTAAGAATTTCTCTTTCTTAAGCAATATGAGATCTCATACACCACATATCATTATTCTTATCATATGGGGTATTACAAATCTAATATAATAACGAATAATATTAAGAAAACTCCTAATCTCCTTAACATTTTTCAGGCACTGCTACTTAACCATTGCCTCTATCTTACTCAAATCCATTGAAATTGCATGCTTAGAAATCAAATGCCTACAAAATTTCACTTACTCCAAGCGTTGCTCAAACTTTTGCATACAACTTGTACCCTCCCAATTTATTTAGAACATGTCTTAAGTGATCTTCGTGTAACCCATGGTTTCTAGTGTAAATTAGGGTTTGAGTAGAAAAAAATCAACATGCCACGTTAGCATGAATAATTTATGAAAAATTAAACTCAGAAGCCATACATCACATGCCTTTTTTTTTTTTCTTTTCAATATACATGTAGTGTAGGACTACTAAGTAGAAAAACTCTTAGTTAATACGAAAAATGAAAACCAGTAAAATAGAAGAAAGAATTAAAAATAAAATAAAGTTACAAAAACTCAAAAAATCAACTAAATTAAAAACAAAAATATATTAAAATAAAAAGAATTACATGACAACTTTTAAAAGTAAATTAAGATAGAATCTTGAAACAGAAGATTATTTTTTAATGGCGGCCCTTTACTCTAATTAGCGTACGGTGTGGCAGGTTGGTCAAAGTGATCACTCAACTTTTACCCTAGGGCTATAGACATTAGGGGTGTACAGAAAACCGACAAATCAACCTTCACCGACGGAAACCGACTGTCGAACTGGCTGACACCGGTGAAGAACTGGTTGGTGGTCAAGTGAAATACATAGGAACTGACGTTTGTCGATTCGGTTTCAATTTTTCTGTGTGAAAAATCGCTGAACTGATCGATCGGTTCATATATATATTTCTTTTTATACATAAATAATATAAAAAAGAATTATATTAGAACGGCGTCGTTTCAAAATGAATTAATAATCCCCACCCATCTTCTTCTTTCCCGCGTCTTCTTCTTCCTCAGTTGCTCTCTGCAACTTTCTTCTTCTTCCATGGTAAACGACGGTATGACGCGGACACATTTTTCCTCAGTTCCTCCTCCTTCATAGAAGACACCGACGGTAAACCGAAAATTGCACCGACGTACGTCGAGACTGATATGATCGATTTTCTCTCTCCAAATCCACAGTTTTGGTCGATGGTGTTGGCTCATGGCAGACGTTGGTGGTGTCTCGGTTTGGCACCAAAATTGACGCCGAACCCATCGGTGTACAACCCTAATAGACATACCAAACATATATATTACTTAACAATTACTTTTGAATATTTTAATTTTTTTATTTTACTTAATAATTAAGAAACTGATTAATAGTAAAATTATATATTTTTAAATTTTTTTAATAATAAAAAATATTTAAAATTAATAATAATAAAAAATTCCCACATTTATGTTAGTGATGGGCGGGCGTTAGCACCTTCCAATATATATTATCATCATCTCATTAGAGCACGTGTAAACGTATTAGTGTTGATAATCTAACTATTTAATAAATGGAAAACGAACTTATAAACTAAAACCAACTAATAAAACTTAACAAACTAATCAAAAACATGTAAAAAAAAAAAAAAAATACGAGAATAGAGGAGCTGCTGTCGGTACTTGGTGCACCCTCGGCCAATTGTAACATGACACCTAATGGGTTTAATTTTGTTTTATATTACACTTTACCACACAAGATTATACCCTTTTTTAGAAAATCTTAAACTAAAACACTAAAAATATTAAGCCCAAGCCCTTAAAATTTCTAACAATTATTAATTTTAAAACTACATCTAGCTAGCCTCCACTCCGGCTGCTGCCGATGGTTGGAGTAATCACTCGTGGTTTGAGCAACGACCAAAAATACACCCGCGACGAGTTTATTCATTTTTTGCCATATCTGGAAGCAGTGGCGGACCTACATGTAATCATTTTTAATTTTAATTATATAAATATAGAAAATGGCACTCTAAAAAAATTTATAATTTCCATATGTTCTATAAATTTTATAAAATTTCAATATACTTAAAAATATCTCATCAATTTTTTTTTCCTATAATCTCGGAATTTTGTATAATTTCTATATATTATTTATTTTTAAAAGTGTAGTCTCATTAAAATTAAATCAAAACTAAGTTTAAGAGAAATAATAATCTTATTAATATGGATCCTAAAATTTTTTATTATACAATATTAGGTTTCTTAATATAGAATACAAAGTAAAAATACAACAATCATTTAAAATTAGTGATCTATATAGAAAATAGTTAAGAGATTTTATCCTCTAAACTTCATTAAGGAAGAAAAAACTTAGTTAAGGTCTGTATTATAGTATTATATGTTTAATGTGATACGAAAATATCTAGAGTTTACATTAAATTTAATAAACCAGCTTACATACTAGAATGAAAAATGATATTCTCAAAGATCACTTGATAGTTTATATGAAGTAAATAAATTCTAAATATTTTATTATAAAAATAATAATGGATAAATATTATTTCGCAAAACATTATCATCAAAAATCTTAAACATATATTTAGGTGTATTTTTAGAATATTTTTTCTACGTGTAAATTGCAAATTATCGAGATCTAATTTTGGAAATATGTTTTGATGAGTTTTAAATTTTAATGTGTCGCATATTAAAAAATTTGACCCCCTTCAAAAAATTTGCTGGTTGTGCCACTGACTGGAAGCCCCTGCTTGGGGTAGTGCTTGACCAAATTTGGACAAATATGAACAGATCTAAACATATTTGTTGTCAAGTTTGGCCACATCCAACGTTGGATCTAGACTAGATCAAATAATGCGCAAATTGGTTACACAAAACGAAAAATCTTATCTCATCTCAACTCATCATTACAATTTTTTCAAATTCCTATATAAAATATAATAAACATTTAACTTTTTCAAATCTCAATACAAAATTAATATTAAAAAATTATATTATAACAATATTTTATTCATTATTATTTAAAACATCTCATCTCATCTGTGTAACCAAACGGGGCCTAAATCTAACGTGACAACATCAGTGGATTTTTGGTATCAGGCTGGGGTGACTGTTTGGGTGGCAGCCAGGCCACCCCTGTTTATTTTTCAAATTTAAATTCTAATTGTTTCATAGGTTAGTTCGGTGCTTTGTTTTGGAAAACATTGTCACTCCTGGTTGTGCTTTGATAATCAATGTCGAGTCTGGTCTTTTAATTGACCATATCAGGATTTAACGATTTTGTTTTCCATTGTTTTGTATCATCTTAAGAATACTCGGATCCCATAAGTTAGCAGACAAGACTCATGAACTATTTACGTGTATTGTATACTTACCATCACACGTTTATGTTTTCAGTGATGTATACATGTTATATTTATTTAATAAAAACATTTAATATTCATAATATAATTCACGATGCAGGCTATCAACTTTGTCTATTTACAAGGATGAGAGGTACGATACGTATTAAGTATTTATGTAGAGAGAGCATCAAATACTCATCTAGGGTCTATACCACCCAAAAGATTTTTGCAGACAATATTAAATATTGTGATGCGATGCGAATATTTTTAGAATTAAAATAATTAGACCAGAAAATTGAAGATCTCTATTCACATAATAATCTCGTACAAATAATTATCAATTCAATAAATGGGAAGCTAAGCTTAAATTGCCTATTTAGGGTTAATCTGAGAATTGCATCATTGAGGGAGGGGAAGTTGATGATGACGATAACAAGAAGAATAACAAGAGTAATAATAAAGCAAACCCTTTTGTGATGTCCAGTGCTTTTTGGGAAACATAAAAAATTACTTCATGAAAAATAGAGCCCTTGTACTCAAATATGTAGGGCACTGGAGTCTAGCATTATGGTAAAAACAAAAGGCAGTCGTTCTTGAATTTGTAATCATTTTTTTTGTTGGAACCCGGTATCCTTGAATAATCTCCCAACTAATCCTCCAACTAATCATGAGAGTACACAAACCCTCGACAAGAAATTTTCCACAAGTGCACCTTCGATAATTCAAGAAGAAAATCCCTTAATCCAATAGCCCTTAGAGATTATTTGCACCCAAGGAGATTTGAACCTTAGACCTGGAGAACATAACCCAAACCTAAAGCATTTACCACTTGAGCCAACCCCTAGAGGTTACTTTAATTTGATAATACTCAAGGGTGCACTTAGATTCTTAATTATTTATTTATATACTTGGTTCTTGCTCGGATCTTCATTCATAAATTATTTACAATGTTTGAACAAGCCTCAAACCATCCGTCTACGACGTACCATATAATATTGTACAACAACAGACTCGTATTCCGAGTCCTTACCATAAGAATATTACAAACTAGGAACAGAGAGAACAAAATAATACAGGCCCCGCCCCAAGACTTCCAAGGATAGAACTAAGAGATTCTTCCTTAAAACAAAGATACACAAGGAACCCATGTGGGGGGCACAGAAGACATGGGTCCCTTCAGAGTTTAAACCAAAATGCTCGATGGGCTTGCATAGATCTCGTCTGCATCGGCTAATGTCACATAGATTGCATCCCGCAGCGAGCTGTGTGTTCGGCCATAAAATGCATAAACAAGCACTCCTACTACCAACCACAATGAAACACGAGCCCAGGTGGCAGCTCTGACAAATGAAATATCACGATCAATATGCGAAGGGAAAAAGAAACTTGCACATATAGAAGCTATGAAATAATATAACCGGTTGAGAAAAGTGCTTGAAATCAAACCCAATACACCAAACACGAAAAATGAGGGTCAATTACAAAAGATTACCAGCTACATGTGCAACACAAACGAGCCTGTCATGCACTAATTTGGCAGCTATGAAGATGATTATCTCATTGACAATCTGTTTTGGTTGATTCAAGTGTAATATGCATTTTTTTTTGGATCGGTTCAAGCGTAATAAAGTATTGGACAAAACATTGAAGTTAGACACTTTATTTGGTAAGAAAGGGGATAAGAACAGGTATATCTCAGAATATTTGCACTTATTCTAGGCTACTCCGCTACAGTTCATATCAAGAGTACTAATCAACATAGATGGCACGTTGGGGTTTTTCACTTATTTCATTAGAAAAAGACTTGCAAAGAGGAGATCATAGGTTGAGATCAATTAGACCAAGACAGCATTTGGTCCCTGGGAACTGCCCTCCAAATCTGAAAACATAATTTTCTTTCTTAAACATGGTTGATTTTGCTACCAATAATATTTTTCTGATATATAATGTAAATTCATATTCAAGGTGCAACCCAAGTATAAAGGAAGTGTACAATAAAATATTAACAAGAAACGCCCCACCATAGGGATGAAGAAAAAGAACACAATTCCGTGAAATCTAGAAACAGAATTCCAAAAAGTAACACCCAACTATAGGGATGAAGATGAACACCATTGTACGCTGTCACCCATACATAAAGAGAATTTAACAGAATCACTCTTAAGTCTTAAGGCTGCAATCTTACAATCTTCATATGTCCAAACATTGTCATATACACTACATCAATTCGAATCTCTCAGTTGCTATGGCTACTAATTGGTTAATGCCAATAAGCCATCAAATCCACCACCTACTGGGCCACAAATACTCAACCCCAAAAGTACGAAATACAGATTACCTATATATCTGTAGCCACATTGCAGTGAAGCAAAGAAGATCAATACTTCCTCCATGCTGCTTAAACATACAACACCGGTCCATTATCAAGATAGAGAAGCGCACCATAGAAATACAGTGAGCTATCATATCTTCTAAGTCCTAATAAACATGCTCATATGCCTCTTCTAAGTCCAATTTGCAAAGCACCCTTGACACCCCCAATTTCATTCTGTTGTCGAGGCATTCATTGGCAATAAAGACAGTCTAAGATCTAATGCCTCTTGATTAAAGCATTTTGTCTCCCAGGGATAATAATGTCTAAAACTGTTTTCAGCTTATTCTTTGGGATAATGGCACTAAAGGTGGCATCAAGTCCCCTTCTCAAACTTGTCTTGTGTATGAAACTTATCGGCCATGTTTTTTTTTTTTTTAGAAGTATCAGCCATGTTATTTCTATAGTTTGAATCAGCCATCCAGTGGAAACTTTTCGTATTCTTATCTCCCTCTTTTAGCAAAAGACCTTTGCTTCCTATCTCCAACTCACCACCTCCAAGGGATTATCCTCTCCAACTCAGTAGAGATTTCGGATGTCCTCAACCTCTCAATTTCAGTAGAAGTTCTATATTCCTTGACACATCAAGCCCCACCAGCTCCTCTATAAGTAGTTGTTTTGATTCTCAACATGGCCAAACACCTCATTCCATCTCTTCAAATCTATCCTCAGAGCTATCATTTATTGGCCAAGATAAAACTCGGAGACCCTTGGAAATCATGACAACAACCACTGTCTTAACTTCTCTACAAATCTCTCAAATTCGAGCCACATGTCCTAAAACATGAAATACTGTTTACTAGGGGACATCATCATCACAATTGAGTAATAAAGGAAAGTGGTTCTAAAATAATCTAGGCAGTCTCCTTAGAGTAAGTCTAGGATTTGGGCTTCCGGATCATGTGAGAGAAGGAAACTACCAATTCTAGATCATGTCAGAGGATCTTGTTTACCAGAATATTTCCTCCTGCAAGAGGTAGTCCACAAAGCCCTGTTTGAAAATAAAGTAAAACAACTCTGATATTGCCTGGGAAAGTCGAGTGATGGTAGATCACTCACTAGAAAACAAATGATATAGAAATCACCCCAATTACCCCACAATAAGTTTACCAATTCATCCCAAAGTACTCATCTATCATGATCAAGGACCATAAACATCCTGGGGGCTCATTCAAAGTTCTCATGAACATTTTCAAAACTGCATGCTACCGTATTCTCCACTATCAGTTTTTTTCACCACCCTCCTATCCTAATGGGCAATATCCCTCTGGAAGTTCCTCTCACACCCAAATAACAACAATTCAAATTTGGCAACTCCACAAGCTTCCTTGAAAAGCCCCATACAGTCTCTATTTTAGTCTCTTAAAGACATGAAATATCATCCTTCCACTCCCCAAGTAAATTATTAACCCACAACCGTTTGTCCATCCCATTCAGCCATCATACATTCAAAATAATAATATCTTATGTTTTATACACCAAAAGATAACTCCTTCCCTTTCCTCTACCTCTACTAGAGGTGCCACCCTAATTATCATAATTAATGAAACATATTGATTAATTCTCGTTTTCTCTATTCAAATATTTGGAAGTCAACATAGGGATTTTAATTGGAGTCTTTTGGTGACAGCAAGCTTTGATGGTAATAAAAAAAAGCCATAAATTCTTCCTCAACCACTCAAAGGACAAATCCCAAAAGTTATAAAATCCTTCTACCTTCTGCAAAACCAACTCCAATAATTCCCATAAATGTGAAGCAACCTCCTCAATGACAGCAATGAGGTGCAATTAAATGGTTCATAGTAGCTTGACTCCTAAGTAAAAAGAATCATATCCCCCTCTTTACCACCACAATTGGGCAGCCCCACTCACTCTAACACAATCAGCTCAATATAACCCTCTTTACCCCCTTCCCTGAGGCTATTCATATCTAAGTACTCTCCAAAGGCCCTACATCTTTTACTGGCAAACCAGCTTGTGCCCATCGGTGTGGATTGATAAAGAAGCTTGAGCTCTGACGTCTACAGGTGCATCCACACAGAAATGCTGGCATCATAAGCTCTATCAGCTTGTCCTGAGATGGAAATGAGAGTGCTGATGGCTTAGGGGCTGGATTGCTCTGTACAAGCAAGAGTGCATTTAGATCTCTAGCATAGCCTGTGATGTCGATGTTGACAACTGAAGACAATAAAACTACACCCGTAATGAAGGACCAGAATCTACATCTAGGTTCACTATCAAGGCTGAGCATATGCCCTGAACCTGGGTTTGATTCTTCAATTACCCACCCTTTTGGGTTTGGGTTGGGAATGAGACTTGACAGCAAATTCCTTACCCTTTTCTTCTTTGGTATGGGCCTTTACATTGAACCTGTTGCGAGAAATGTCTCTAGGTCGAAAGGAACTCATTGTGGCTAGGCTGCCATGACCCATCTTATTGGCATCTGGTGGGATCAATTATTATTGAATTTTAAGACAATTTCTATAGCATGTTCCACCTTCAAATAAGCCAGCTGGCTTCTAATTGATACCAGAATGCTAAGGACGCTCCTCTGACCAAATTCCTTCTCGCCCCCCCCCCCCACCCCCCCCCCCCACCCCTCTTATAAAATGCTCTTTCTAAATATCACTACATATAATTTCGCAGAACTACCCAGATTGGCCATTGAGAACCCACCACCTTCGTATACAATGGGCTTCTAGACTTGAGAGCCCAATCTTAACTACATTGCCTTATAAAACTCTTGCACAACCCATCAGCAAAAACCACTGAGGGGCTTATAAGAAACATAGTTATGCTCCCATGCCCAATGAACCTTCAGAAAAAGCTTCTACCTTTTAGAGCTTCATGCCAAAAGCTACTCATCCCTTCCCATCTCTTCCTTCTGGAATAACTAACATCCCTTTTAGGCCACCTTCCCCATACTCTACAAGAGCCAGAAAATGACCGAACAAGTTGGAGCAATGTTGCACAATAATGCTCTGTTCCCTCAGGGAGAAGCTTTTGTGAACTCCCTTTGCCCACCACCCAAGTCAGAGTCTCCACTGGGGATATCGGCCACACAACACTTACCCTTCCCCGGAGACACTAAGCGGTGATCACCCCTGCTTCGTTCAGGGATATGAACGACTGTTTTCCCTTCCAACCCGAAAGGCCTCACCACAATAAAGATTCAGTTGATAAAGAATGAAAAATAAATGTGTAAAAGTGTAAACAATACCATCTGCAGAAAGAAAGCTGACTAGAAAAGAAAATTCTGACGAGATTCACCATAAATTCATAGCCATCAGAAAAGGAGGGGAAGAAAATAAAACCAGCCAAACGAGCTCTTGGTGGTGTAAATGAATTGTAAACAGCAAAGTTCACCAGCCACTCACCCGAGATTAACCAGTAAGTAGACGTTGATAAGAATGCACGTAATAGGTAGCAGTGGCACAAATGGGCAAATGAAACCTGAAGAGAGATCAATATATCTTATCTCATAAGTAGAACTGAAATAAAATAAATAGCCCGTGTAGCAAGGTATTTCCATTGTATAGGCAACTTATGCATGCTCAACATTTAGTGCTACTTACTGAGTGACTTAACAAAGCTTAACACAGTGGTCCCACATATGTGCTTGATATTGGACCCCCAGATTTTTTTTTTTTTTTTTATACATTTGGGGAGGGGGGTTTCGAACCCAAGACCTCCATTTTGGAGGCTTGGGGGTTATGCCAATCAGGCCACAAGCCTTGGCGGACCCCCAGATTTGAAACACATACCTTAACAATAGATTGGTCAAGAGAATATCATGGGACACTTCAAAAAAATCAAAATCATCTTGATACTATGTTCTTCATCGGGTACAGATACGACTGGTAGCCTATACCCATTGTCATGTTGTGCAACCATGATATTCCACACATTCTTAAATGAGAAGTGTTACAGACACAAAAAGATTACACAAAAGTAAAACCACAAATTGGCGTGACTTCATGTAATCTATTAGATCTACTTTACAATAAAAAAAGAGCAATCCTACACAACCTCCCAACCTCCACACACTACTTTTTTTTCAAAATTTTCAAATTTTTAATATTTTTTTAAATATTTTTTTTGAGTTTATTCTTTTTAAATTAATTTAATTATTCTATTTATTATTCATATATTAAATATTTGATAAAAGAAAAAAATAATAAAAATTAAAAAAAGTGTGGTGTTTGGAGGTTGTGTGAATAGTAAGAGGTTGAGTAGAATTTTTCATAAAAATAACTTTATAATCTAAGGTACCGCGTCAGTTTGTGGATTTATTTTTGTGTAATCACTTTATGCCTAGAGTATTTCTCTTCTTAAATATCAAGACATTCTTACAGACTGACTTTGTCAAGTTTTCAGTTGCACAGGTTAAAATGGTGAACATACCTCCTGCATGCCCAAAGCTGTGCCTCGCATCATCCTGATCTATACAGGTCAGCACAACCAGGCCGGATAAGAGAAATGTACCACCAACTCCACACATTGTGAAACGAAGAGATCTGCAATTCAAATAAACGAAGTTATAAAAAATTAAAAAATAAAAATAAAAAGTGAAACCACATACAAGATATAATCTGTTATGCTGTAGAAGGGGGGTGGGGGTGAGGGCTGGTAAAAGAACTTCCGTTGTTTTATATGCAAAACGATAATTTATTTTCTTTTCTTTCTCCTTTCCTCCCTTTGCGTATGTGTGTTTGACTTAACTCCATTGACCTCTCTCTCCCTCATGCACATGCACACACAAACGCTAACAAATGTTGCATGAAAATTAATTAAAGCTAGTTGTGAACCAGCACAATGAGTGCAAAAAAATTATTAAGTTTTAGTTATATTCTCTGACTATGAAGTTTTTTAAATATGACCTTCCATTAGTAATTTTAATTCATTATATTATAGATTAAAGAAAACAAAATATTTTAGACTTCCTTGTGATCATTTAACACAAGAATGGACGATGTGACTTAACGGAACAAAAGCTATTGCTCCAAAAAGTATATATAGAGGAAAGAAGATAAACTATTAAAGATGAAAAAAGACACATGAATGGATTATATATGTTATAGACTAACAATAGCAACTTATCATGGTTGAACCAGGTTATAACATGTATAACAAAGATAGTCTGTAACAAGACACATGAACAGATTGTATATATTATTTTTTTTTGATAGGTATGAACAGATTGTATATATTATCATAGAACGTTCTTACAGACTAACTTTTGAAAAATTATATATGTTGTAGATTACGATTTTATAATAACTTTAGCCTTTGACCTAATAATTAATCATGTTGTTAAAGCAAAAGATCTGGTACTCAAGTCCTATTCCTTTGTTTAAAAATTTCATATCTTTGGCCTACATATGGAGGAGTGTTGGAGCCTAATAACTTAAACTACTGGGACAAAAGCAATTTATCATCTTGAGAGAAACTAAACCATTTTTCTACTGATTTGATACATACATCAAGGACTTCTATTCTTGAAACTAATGTACTATGATATTCTGCAGCTATACCCACCTGGGTAGTCCCAAATTTGAAGCTGCATATGTAAGGAGTAAAACCCCAACACATGTGAACATGATGGTCCAACCCGCAATTTTCCTCCTGTTTTCCTCGTTCAGTAATACATCTGCTATGATAGAGGCGAAGTGAAGAAAATTAGCAATAAAACCATTCTAGATGACAGAAAGTAAGGTAACAACATAATGTAGATTGTATGATGTGTCCAGTAGTCAGGCTGAGCCAATACATAAATATCAATAATTGATGAGGTTTCCATTTTTTTTAAATATGGATCAAGTCTATGAGCAATATAGATTGCATACTGTGTAAGATAGCTTGATGTTGACACATTGTGACATTTTGATATTGATGGAAATTAGGTAATTGTCATTTTTGGCAAATCGGCAGTAATATAAATAACATGCTTTCCCTATTTCTTTTAGGTCTTCTTTTTCTGCTAGCTGTCTTTTCTTTCCTTTTCTTTCTCTCTATTTTCCTCA
Source organism: Carya cathayensis (assembly GCA_011037825.1). Taxonomy (NCBI): domain Eukaryota; kingdom Viridiplantae; phylum Streptophyta; class Magnoliopsida; order Fagales; family Juglandaceae; genus Carya; species Carya cathayensis. The sequence continues at coordinate 281,099 of QGSO01000443.1, forward strand.
ATCAATTTTGTCCTTAGCATTGTCAACATGATATTCGAGCAATAGATTCCTACTTTAAAAACACAAAAACAGAGCGAGAGATTTGTAGAACAAGACAAAAGGGAAAAAGAAGAAAAGGTTGGGTTGAATGGTTGTTGGCATCGTCCAAAAGGATGCTAATGTTGGCTTAAGAGAGGAAGCTTGTAGTTTGATAAAAAAACACGTAGTCATGGCATCTGTGTGGCTGTTGATGGTCACAGCTTGGCATTTTTCAATTAAGGAAAAGTTCCTTTTTTTTTTTTTCAGTTAAGGAAAAGTAAAACTGGAGTTATCAAGATTTGACAATGCTTCTTGTTCAAACCCTAGTTTTCTTTGTTCTTTTGAAGTAATCCATGGTTTCAGGTCTGTTCCATGACGAAGTCCAAGTTTCCTATGGCAATGAAGAGCGTTGCAAAACATGTGTTTGGATTACAGATTTTGTTGGAAATTTTTAAAACTTTTGAGAACACTTTAAAATAGGTTTTATGGGGTTTGTGAAAGTGGTAGGACTCATCAATGTACAGATCGACTTTTTTTTTAGATCTTTTTGGGGGTTGAATATATGGTGGACCCATTGAAAATAGTTCGGGGAAAAAAGTCTTTGAAAGGGCTTTTTTGAGTTTTGTGAAACTTGTTTTGGGTTGAGATTTTTGGGTAAAGACGTTTGGATTGAGAGAAAATTTGGAGAAATTTTACAAAAACACTCGTTGCCAAACATCACCTTAATAAAAAAAAATGCAGGGTGCATCTAACAAAGAGACTACTGAAGTAAGAAGTGAGAGCAGCTAACTTACAATTGCCTAAAAACAGATTTTTTGCAAGGGAATATTCAGCTGAAGCATCCTCTTTGCCAAGTAAAGGTGTAGTAGCATCTTTAGACTGGTCAACACTAACTTTAGGGTCTTCTCCATTTTTCTCCTGGCTAATCCTACCATTTCGTGATGATGCTGAATTAATTAACCCTTGAAGAGACGAAGGCAACGGAACCTCGTCAGGTGGGACATATCTGAGTATCAATACAGATATCGCCACCATGGTGAATGCAAGAAGTGTACCCACACTGACCTGCAAATTAAAGACAGCTATCAACGATGACTCAATATGCAATGCTCATTCTTATCATGTTCTAGAATGCAAATATATATAATTTCCCTTCCTCCACTAATTTTTGGCACAACTTAGGAGCCCAGCAAGTCCTGTTAACAGGGCTGCCTTAGGAACAGCTAAGGCAGAATGCTCCCCTGTCAATACCTTTTTACATCCCACAGCTTCAGCAGATCGCTTAGCCTTGCTCATCTACAGCGCAAGAGCGCTCAATCAGTGAGCTATTATGCAATCTTTCAAGGGTGACAGGCGGGAGCCTATCGAATTGGTATGGTAGGGCGCGACTAATTAGAATCCTGATTGGGCCCAAAACAGATACCACAGAAAAAGGGCTTTATACATGTACACACACAATCGCACAAATAAGGGCCTTCCCAATTTTTATGCTAAAATTTGAGTCTAGTTTTAGAGAAATTATATTGGTCACCCCTCCTCCCATCCTCCATATATGTATATTCACAACTATTCTCATACTTGTATGTTCACCTATCTCTGGTTCCTCCAATCTTTAAAACCTGGGTCTGTCCCCCAATGAGAAATAATGAACTTCAACATGACTATTGTCCACATTCCAGAGATGGTAAATAATACATGAAGTAAATGTTGCATGCTTGTGATTAATAAATGGTTCCATCCAAATGCACTACGACCCGATCAAGTAAACCAAAATGTTGAAGTACACAAGTTATTTAGACTTCCATCACCATTTAAGCACACTAGTAGAAGAGGTGATGAGCTCCACTATATAAACACATTTGATCCTGGTAGCTGCAAAAGTTAAACTCACCATCCCTGCCAGCTGTGAAACATCCATAAAGAATGCCAAGATAGCAGAGCCAATCCCAGTCACTATAGTGCTCTTCAGAGGAACTTGGGTACGCCTGTTAACATCTGAGAAAAATTGTGGCAGCAAACCATCTCTAGCCATAGCCATCAAAATTCGTGGCTGAGAAACAAAGAAAGATGAAGACACTTATATAAAATCTAGCCAAAGAAAATAGTAATCCTCATTGATGATGGCAGCAACAGAACATTGCCGAACATATATACGATATTTGTAATTTATAAAAAGGTATAGAATAAATGTCAAAAGGTAAAAATTAGCAGCTCTCCCTCATCTCAAGCCATCCACTAATCTATGAAGGTCTGCCTAAAGACTCTTGATGTTGTGACTTCAAAGAAATTCCAACAATGTTTCTTAAAAATTATAGCAATTTTTTACTCCAAAATGTTTCTTAACAATTATAGCAATTCAGAGACACCATACAAACTACGTATAGTAATGGAAAATTTATTTCTACTAAACACCAAAAAAAAAAAAAAAAAAATATGAATGGTTCGGCCAGGTTTGTGTAGTTGAACTCATAATTTTTTTTTTGATAAGTAATAAGAAATTTTATTAATAAGCATAGTCCAGGTAAACTGAAAGTATACACGTGAATACACCTATTTAGGAAGTTGAACTCATAATCACAGTTAGAAATATATAAGAGAGAAATTTAGCGATCTTATTTCAACCTTAGAATGAATATCTGAACTAAATGAATCCTTCAGGGCTATATCATCCAAAGGAGGAGGTGAAACAAAGAATCATAGCAGGTAATTTAGCCTCCTTTCTTGCTTTCGAGAAAAAAAAATGCTAAAACATTTTTGCACTCTTACACGTAGAAGTTGAGATCATAGATTCAACACCTGTTGAGTACACTTGTAACTTACCGGTTTAGGAGAACAAAAAAGTGAAAAGAAAAACAACTATCAGTTACTTAACCCCAACCATAATTTGTCTTTGCTCCACTTTGTGGTAACCGATTATTCATTTAATGAGCATGCCTACCTATGAAAAAAAATATGAACGCACACCACCAATATTATATAATTATTTTCTAATCAGAATTAATTTTTTTATTAAAAAACACAACTTCTATGTGAAAATGAATATTTATGGAAAAGTATGTGACATGCACATCCTTTGTTGAGCATGCTATATTGCCTATTTGCCAATTCGTGTTTCTGGCCCATATCCATACCCATGACCATTTATGTTACGCACTCTGATCAAAAGCAACTTTGTCTGCAAGTTTTTTATTAATCTTATTTGAGATCTCAAGTGTACAGAAAACATGAGGATAAAACTTATATTGAAGATTTCATTATTTATCCTGCAAAAGTTCTAGAAGTTAATTCCACATAAAACTCTAGATGAGTCGTTGGTAGATCATTTCCAAAATTTCCAGAACAATTAACCTGTGATATGTATGTCAATCATAAATACATACAGTCAATTAACCTGTGATACCATATGGATGACACCAAGATGGTTCCAATTTTATACCTGAGGAAGAATGGCACCCAATAATGTTGAGCAGAGAGCAGTAATAGCTCCAATAGTTATGATGTAACTGTAATCACAAGCAAAAGAAGGGTTTTCAAGGTACAAAATACAATTTACCACATACTTATCAAGATAAAAACATACATGTTGTTACCCGCCAAAAATTTTATAAAGGATTGAATGCACCAAGCAATTTAAACAAATTATTCACTTACGCTGCCCATTGCATTCCATGGCTAGCAAATGCAGAGGATATGGGGGTGTCAGGATCCATTGCGTAATAAGGTACTAAACCAACAATTATGACAGATACCATCATATATAATGCACAGCAAACAAACAATGCAGCACCAATCCCAAGTGGCAAATCTCGTTGAGGATTCTTCACCTGTTGAGTCAAACGTGGTGGTAAATTTCGAAATCCCTTTAATTAAATCCATATACAAATAAAAATTTTATAATCGCACAGACATATACAAATCAAGGGGGAATGTCACTGGCCAGCCCCTTTTAAAGGACTTTTAAGGAGCAAAGGAAAGCTGGTTCTGGCGTTCAACTTTTATTTGGGATGTTTCACCTGATGACGAGCTCTCTTGGAACCTTGATTAGCCAGTCATATTTGAACCAAGTCTTATTTTGTCGTTTATCTAGGATAGTTTGCTGCTGGTTCAGTTTTAATAAGGTTTATCAAAGTAAGAATGATCTAGTAACTTTTAGATTTGCTGAAACGAACTCTAAGTGGGCCCATGAGTCTTATTTATGTTTTGGAACTATTTTCTTTTTTGTTTTAGCTGTTTCCTATTATTTAGTATTATTTTTCATCTTTTGTGTTTAGAAATCAGTCTTTCTACAGTAAGTTTCAGGAATAGCCTATAAGGACTTACAAAAACTGTCAGATATTAAGTTTAATCATACTCCAGCAGCTTTCTTTAAGTTTCAAGGGTGTGATTGCCCACGCTTTTTTTTTTCTTTTCTCCTCTATTCATTGTTTAACACAACAATGGCTGTCAAATTTCTTCAAGATTTAATCTTTTTTATGTGACGCCGCAATCCCTAATGCTTAAAAATTAAATGCCATCTGCAGAGCCTTCAATAATTTATCATTTAACCCAATATAGTTTGAACTTATACAGATCTTGCATCAATTTGATATCAGAGCAGCACTGTCCTGCATCACAAATGGCAACATATTATTAAAAGGGGAACCAACATTACCTCCTCAGCAGTGCTGGCAACTGAATCAAAACCTATATACGCAAAGAAGACTGTTGCAGAACCAGCAAGCATTCCATCAACACCGAAGGGAAAATACCTATATAATCAATCAATATTTTTTTTTTTGGTGAGAGATGAAGCCAACTTAATTTTAGAAATCAATCAAATCCCAGAAAATATACAACCAGTGACAGGAAGTACCCTGTTGGAACTTGATATCCAGTCCATCCAGACTTAAATCCCAAATAGCCACCAGCTATTATGACAAAAATCATGGCACATACATTCGCTGTAGTGACAATGACTTGCGCCCGTGTACTCTGCAAAATTTAAGTGCACAAACCAATGACACCAAATAAAATACTTTATAAATGAGAGGAAACCCTGTTTGGAACATTAAAAATACATAGAAAGATAGAAAAGAAGAAGAGCAAGATGCATAGTATACCTCCTTGATTCCAAAACACAGTAGCCCAGTAACAATAAATACAAGAATTGCTGCACATGGGTCAACGACAATATCAAGCCCAGGAATATGTTGACGTGCTATAAAGGCAGGCAAACTATCCCCACCTCCAAAAAGCAATGCCTACACAAAGAAAAGACAAAAGCATCATTCTATCCATCATTTCATAGTGGTATACTTGATTGACCCAGTAGCCCATGTGAATAACCGACTTAGATGAGACCAGACTGTTGAGAAAAAAACACCTGCCAACTATCATTCTACTGCCCATTTAAAATAAGAAATCAATACAACATTGTGACAAAGGGGTTTGGGGGGTCATTTACAGGTTTAATTAAGTGATTGATATGAAGAATTATAGTGCTTGGGGAGGTTGGAGCTCTAATGAGGTGAATGGGACTTATGGACTTGAATTATAGAAAAATATTAAAGGAGTTGGGGGAAGTTTTCACATGTCCGATACAAGGTGGGTGATGAGTCAAAAGGAAAATTTCTGACATGATATGTGGTGTGGAGATCAACCTCTTAAGCCTTTTCAGATTATTCTGCATTACTGAGGCTAAGAATGCACTGGTGGCAAATCATTTGCAGCCTTACTCCATCGTGAGGCAGATACACCAAGTAGCAAGCAATTTTTGGTCTCTTCAGGCTAGGAATGGGTGATGCCTAGATGGGTGGCAGATTTATTAGCATGTCAGAAAGGAAGGTTTGAAAGTGATCGTTGTACTCTAGTGGAGATTGATTCCAATTTGTGTAATGTGGTGTATATGGTGGAAAGAAATAATCAAAACTTTGAAGATAGAACAAGGACAGCAGAGGAACAGAAAACTATATCATCCAATACAATTCAGTGTTGGATGATTGCCCACTTCCGTTTCTCTAGCTTCATTTCCATAATTTTCTTGATTCCTTTACATTCTCTACTTAAAGTGTATTTGACATATACTTGGATGGTGCTTTTTCGATCATTAACAAAATTAATCGCTTATGAAAAAAGTATTTCATTGGGAGATTTGCAAATGCTCAAGACCTTGGATTCTCAAGACTTAAGACACAGGAACTAAGCTAATGATGAATATCTAATTCTATGTCTAATAATCTAGACTTAAAGATGAATATCATAATATAAATAAAGTTCAATTCATGCCTAATTACATTTATTTTCCACTGTAAACATGAATGGTATTGAAAGGAACATCAATGGCCTTATTTACATGTCTTGTTTCACAATTCTTTGAGCAATTTTTATGGACATATTGCACATACTTGTTGATTTCCTAGTGTATCAGAAATTTTCCCTACATATCTATAGGTATCACTAGATCGATAGAGAAGCTGGTAGTTTTCACTTGGAGAACTAGCAAATTTAAATCATGTATTTGTGCAGAAAAATCTCGAATAAACAATCAAGAAAAACCTATACCAGCTTAGCAAGAAAATATAAAACAACCAAATGCTCTGAGCTAAATGGAAACAAACACAATTCAAATTAAAGTGGTAGAGAGAGAGTGTCACTGCACCAGATTTGGGGATATGCCACGAGCAACAGCTGCACCACCTATTGTATATTCCAGTATCAAGGCCCAACCAATCAACCAAGCAACACTGTGCACAATGACAGTACACAGTACTAAAATCATCAATAGGTGTATTTCAATGTTCTCAGGTTGATAACACTTATTTCTTTATTTATTCAATCACGTAATTAATCATGGGACCAAAAACTACAGATGTGCATTCCCAGAAAAGAATTTACTTAAAAGTAGATGTTTGAGACCCCAAAATTTTACCAAGGAAACTGGCAAAACATCCTATTACCATAAAATGAAGTACAAATTTTCATTGATTTTCATGAAAAGCAAGAAATGCTTCAAAATGATAAAACCACACATCACTCAAATGATTTAAGAAGATGCAACAAATTACCCTTCTCCAACACATATGTATGAATAGTGATAGGCACTCCCAGCAGATGGGCAACGACTAGCAAGCTCAGCATAGCAAAAGGCTGAAAGAGCAGCAGCTATTCCAGCTATTAGAAAGGAAATGGTAAGGGCAGGTCCAGTATGCTCTCTAGCAACCGTTCCCACAAGAATATAGACTCCAGCTCCAATTGTTGAGCCAACTCCTAATCATGTTGTATAATAATTCAAGAGTAAGCAATGAACAAAAAGGAAAAAAAAATAGGTAGATAAATTACAATCTAAAAAGAGGATTACAGCAGGAGTTCACAATCCTAGTTGGGAATTAAAATATATACATAATACACACAGAGGAACATAAGAAGGAATTCAAATGCACAAACGTTTACCAGTTGAAGAATAAATTAGAAAACAATAAACAAATCTGAGATTTAATTTGAAGACTGTATATATAGAAGACGTGGCTTAAGCAAGCTGCAATACCTATACTTCCAAAATCATAGCCATAAAACAGGAAACTACACTTCCAAGAAACTAGATTAAGGAATCCATATAAACCTCACGTATAACAAAATTTATAACATATCAAAAGCAATTGAAAGGATACAAGCACTAAAGTTCAAATCATGAATATGATATAGATGGGTAGAAGAGCCAGAAAAATGCAAACAGAACTGAACAAATAAAGAAACGCAACGATCAGATAAAATAAGATTAAAAGAAGGAGAAAAAAAACCCAAAAAATTACCAATTGCAATCAGATGAGGAACAGACAACTCCTTGGCCAATTGTTGACCCCCTAACTTTACGCGAGCAGAATCCACCTGCTTCCTCCTAATCAAAGTCCTAACACAACCCCATGAGCCTCCCTTGCCAACACCTTCTTGTGAGTCAACCAAGAAACCCATATCAGAATCACAAACCCTCTGATCTTGTTTTGTTCTCCTTCCTGATCCTAAAGAATTCTTACAAGCAAAGAAAATCTAAGGTGAACCTGCCACGCATCCCCCGCAAAAGATCTTATTAGCTCCGGATTCCCTGATCTTTTCTAGACGGTAAGAGGGAAGCGGGCAGATTCCGTGAGGAAAATACGTTATCGTTCTTCCCCTTCTGCTGTCAGGGTTTTTGATTTGGGTTTGAAAAGAAACGGTGGTTCTTTTCCTCGAGATGGCATTTTAGATTATGTATAGAGATGCTGACCACAATGGACCGATTGTCTGTGTGCTGCCCTGTTGCCCGCACGGGCAGAAGGGACCCACTCTGGCTCTACTAGGACGTCAGGTTTCGTCGGTAAGCTCATAATTGTGGGGAATACGGAACGTGTCCCACTGTCTTATGTCTTTGTAGGTCCCTTCTCTTTGCATCTTTTACAAACATGTGATGTTTCATGGCGCCTGGAAAGCCACCATAACTGGAATAATTACTAATTAATAGCTAATGCTGTTGTGACTTGGAATGAAATTCCGTGTCGGTGTCACCATAATTCATTCAAAGTTGGGGAATATACGTTACAGGAGCGTGGCAACGTTTAACGGGTACGATAGATATTTTTTAAAATTTTTATCCATAGTTTAATGTTCTTAGTTCAAACGTTCTTATCTTATAACAAACAGTTTTACGGAACACCTTTGAAATTTCAATTGTTAAACACGTTTGTGGACCATTTTTAAAAGTATGAAATGACCGTCACCTTATCTGACTCCATGCATTTGAATTGAAAAACATTCTCAATTCATTTTATCTTATTAATATAATTATTTTAAATTTTCATATAAAATATAATAAATAATTCAATTTTTTAAAACTTTAATTCAACTTTTTTAAATTTTAAAATAATAATAATATTAAAAAATAATATTTTATTCATTTTTTAACTTTTATCTAAAATTATCTTATCTCATTTCATTATCCAAACAATCTCTAAAATTTGTTTTTATAATTCTTTATAATTGTATTCTAAATAGAAGATATATAAAATTAAAATTGATTTTAAAAAAGTAGGCCCATTGTATTGATTATAAAAGAATTGTCAAAATATTATCAAAGCACACACTTTTTATGGATTGAGATATTTATATTTGCAAGCTGGCGTAAATAACAACACCCTCCATATTATTAGGATTTTTTTATAAATTAAATTATGTTATTTCAACGATATGCGAGGCGTATCATCGACATTAATTATCTTGTAAGTAGAAGGTCTACTGAGATTTTTTACAACCTTTTGAGTGAGCTCGTAATAGTGAGGAATTTTGAGTGAGCTCCGTTATCTTATATGAAAAATTCTACTTATCATCTTTTATATCATACATCGATACGTGACTTAATTTTTTTTTTCTTCCAATTAAATTCATATGTATTGATGTATAAATATGTATGTTTAAATAGAAGAGTTTTACTACGTACAAGTGAAGTCGTGTATTAATCTGCACATCAATACTAATTCTTTTATATTCAAAATTTAAATTAATATTATTTTCAATAAAAATTACTTTTTGACCAATCACATTAGATTGGTGCACATATTAGTACACAATTATACTTATAATTAGATTTTTCTTAAATAGAATGATAAAAATGATAAATTATATATTAGTGTGTGGTATGAAAATGATAAATAGCATTTCCTTATCTTATGTCATTTGTGAGCTCACTGTTACGCACTTTTTTTAGCATTTTCAAACATGCGATATTCATGCCAAGTAGCCACGCATTTAAAATGTAATTGAAATACAATATATGCAAGTTTAATGTGTGTAGACCTCTTTATAAAAAGTGATTATTAGAAAAAGTGAAAATTCAATTCTAATTTTTCTTTTTCTTTTTTTTTTATGGATTCCACTTTTTATAAAAGAATTTGCACGAGAATTGTATGCCCTAAATTTTTATCAAGCATTATTTAATCAAATAATATTTTTTTTATATCGGAGAACCTCTTCAAACAGAGCCCTTCAGACCCACTTCTGCAGAGTAAACTCTAATCCTGTAAACCGCATCTTCAAAAGTTTTTCATATATGTAACTGATTAAATCATTAGTTTTTTTTTAAAGGGTGTGGTTCTAAATAATTGTTTACATCCATATAGTGTTGAATTTTAGACTTTGAAATAAGTGATACTTTAAGAATTAAGACTTTCACTACTACTTTAAGAATAAGACTTTCACTACTTGAACCAATCATTTGAAATTTATATTTATTAATGTTACAGTGACTTTGAGTGAACATCGTGTGTAAATTTTCATTCAAAGTCACCGTAGCACTAACTATTAACTAATATTATCTATTTTTCATGGCCTCTTGATCTCACTACATTTATAATATTCCATAAAAACCAATAAAAAGTTAAACAGTCTACCGTCAAGAACACCATAATGATGCTTTTGAAATGGATTAAGGAGCTTGTGGTTTGTGGGAATCATGGGTCTCAGAATATTTCATTGTCGATAACATGAGTTGGAGGAAAATAAATTAATTAGTGGCTATCAAAACTTCAAAGGCAGGAATGATTGTTGTTAAAGCTGGGTGTGGTGGAGGATGACGAGGAATCTTGACAGGGATACTAAAGGTGGGGGGTATCATTAGTTTGTACTTTAATTAGACGTATGACGTATCATTAATGTAACACACGAGACAAACATCTGCATGATGAGACCTTTAAGCCGCCCTTCCTTCCACGTTTGTGAGGGTGAAAAGATTGTCATTAACCAGCCACGTCATTGTGCCATAAAGATGACTATTATTCATCTGTATTTCTTTTCATACGAAAAATGCTTCAACTACAATATAAATGTCATAAAATTAAATTTAAAAAATATACAAATAAATATAATATGTTGAATTATAAAATTATTTTTATTATTAAATATGTCTATCGTGAATTAATTTACTTTTATAAAATTATTTTATAGCTATAATACTTTTATTTCCTAAATAATCTTCCTAACATGTCATTATGCATCTATTAATCCTCCACATCATTTACTTAATCAATTTAATTCTTATGGTTCATCTAGTTGTTAGGCTCATTTGAGTACAGTTTAATTTTAAACTCTATTCAACATCCAAACACACTTAAATCTTTGTTAAGTGTATTTTATCTTAAGACACTGAGACCCACAATTAACAAAAGTTAAAACCTTCGGTCCATACCTGACTTTCTCTCTCATTCTCTTTCCTTTCAAAAAGCAAAAGATACAAAGAGACAAAAACATCTACTTCAATTTCTTTTATCCGTAACATATCTAAAGTCCACTCGAGCAAAAGACAAATGTCTCGAACGCTAGATGACTCAAAATTTTTTTTCTTTCGCATTACATGCATTTTTTTAATAGAATAAAATGTGGATACGATGATACTATTGTAATTTTATTAATAATTATTTTATTTTGTTTTTATAAATTTGGAGTAAGAAAATTTTGTTTTTCTAGCGCTAGGAATATTTTGTTTTTATTTTGTTGTAATTTTTTTACATGCAACGTGGGAATTTATGTTTGATTTATGTTATTTATTAATAAAAGCTTTAATAAATTAATTATTCAATCATTATAACAACTTTACAATCATTGGTAGGTTCGATACCTTTTTCAACTTCATAAATAGAAGGCCTGAAAACCGACCTCATCGGTTCGATTTATTCACAAAATGGAAACCGACCGATCACTAATATTAGGGAGTGGAAACAAGCGGAAACCAACCGTGTAAGAGGGAAAAACCACCCGAACTGGTTGCCAGCCGGTTTACGGTCAGTTCATCGCTTTAGGCCAGTTTGGGCTATTCTTTTTGGGCTTTTTAAAACCCAATTCATCCTCTTTTTTGGCTCAATTCATTATTCAAGATCATCAACATTTTAGATTTTGCTTATTGAATTTTTAAAATTAATTTTAAGTATTCAATTTCATTTTAATTTTAATGTCATATATACTATTAGTAACTAATAAATACTACATTTATACTAATAATACTACTATAGTCTTGTATACTAATTTCTTGATAACTAAAAATAAATAAATAAAACTTCACTAGATGTTTAATACACATTACAAACAAAACCAAATTGTCTTAAGATTTAAGCAAGTAAGTAACAATTGTTCTTGAATAAAATTTCACAAATCTTCATTCTTCAAGATTCCAAATAGATTCCTAATGCAGTCTTCGACTCTTCAGTCATCAATAGTTGTAATGAACAATGCTCCCAACTCTATATCGAAAAACATCAAATAATCAATATTAAAAAATTGGGATAATGAAAAAAAAATAAATTAAATTATAAAAGTAAATGAATAACAATATGGAATTGAATGAGAAAACATTACCAGATTTTACCACAAAACTCTTAACATTATCCATGGACTCTTGAATATCAATTGGCGTAGACAGATGTCACAACCAATTCTGAGTACAATTAAGTGTCTCAATAGTTTTCGAAGATAACAAATTCTGAAAAGGATCAAGTACACGACCTCCTGTATTAAATACTGACTCTGATACAACCATGAAAACAGGCATGGCTAACAAGTCTTCTTCAATCCTCACAAGTATAGGATAGCTAGGCTGATTAACTTTCCACCATTTCAACAAGTCAAAAGATTGGTTGAATGCCTCGCAATCATCTAATCAATATCGATCCATCTCTGTTTTGGCAGCTGAAGATCCAAAGGCAGTTGATGCTAGCAACATAAAAAAAATTGTGACTCATGATTATCTTCACCATCATTTGTGGGTGCAGATGCCTGAAGAGACACATGTTCTCCGCTAGTCGAGGTAGAGCCAAACATAGGATTATACTCCACATATAAATCTAATAATAACTGTTTCACACTTGATACCAACTTTTCAGCCCGACTCTCATTATGAATTTTTTTCATGTGGAAAGTAAGAAACCTTAACTTACTAATTGGATCAATGACAACTACAATCAACAACAAGAAGTTCATCATGTCCAATGAACTCCAATACCTATCATATTTGAATCTCATGCTTATGGTCATATTCATCAAACAACTATTGTCACTCTTACTCAGCCTAACCAAATCTTTTTAAAGCATACAAATCTCCAAAAATTTAGTGTTTGCCATAACATGTAAAAACCTAGAAAACCGACAACTGGCATTATAAAACATTTTAAAAAATTTCACAAAAAAATGCATTGTCTCCCACTCGTCAGCTCTAAGAGGCCCAATGTTTCCATCCTTAAAGTAAGAGAGAAAATTATGGTCCTCACTCTCCTTCCGCCTAAAAGCCTTCTCAAATTTCTCAATTGCCTCCAATATCATATAAATTGAATTCCATCGGGTTTACATATCAAGGGAAAATATTTTTTTACAATCAATTTTTTCTTTTTCTACACATCTCTTAAACTTGTATAATCTAGCAGGAGATGAGGGAACATATCTAACTACATTTCTAACTATCGTGATGGCATCATTATATTCCTTAAAACCCATATTCAAGACAAGGTTTAGAGTATAAGCACAACATCTCATGTGCATATACTTTCCCCCANTATAATATGTTGAATTATAAAATTATTTTTATTATTAAATATGTCTATCGTGAATTAATTTACTTTTATAAAATTATTTTATTTTGTAGCTATAATATTTTTATTTCCTAAATAATCTTTCTAACATGTCATTATGCATATATTAATCCTCCACATCATTTACTTAATCAATTTAATTCTTATGGTTCGTCTAGTTGTTAGGCTCATCTGAGTAGAGTTCAATTTTAAACTCTATTCAACATCTAAACACACTTAAATCTTCATTGAGTGTATTTCATCTTAAGACACTGGAATCCACAATTGACAAAAGTTAAAACCATCGGTCCATACCTGACTTTCTCTCTCATTTTCTTTCCTTTTAAAAAGCAAAAGCTACAAAGAGACAAAAACATCTACTTCAATTTCTTTTATCCGTAACATATCTAATGTCCATTCGAGCAAAAGACAAATGTCTCGAGCGCTAGATGACTCAAATTTTTTTTTTCTTTCGCATTACATGCATTTTTTTAATAGAATAAAATGTGGACATGATGATACTATTGTAATTTTATTAACAATTATTTTATTTTGTTTTTATAAATTTGGAGTAATAAAATTTTGTTTTTATAGCTCTAGAAATATTTTGTTTTTATTTTGTTGTAATTTTTTTACATACAACGTGGGAATTTATGTTTGATTTATGTTATTTATTAATAAAATATTTAATAAATTAATTATTCAATCATTATAACAACTTTATAATCATTGGTAGGTTCGATACCTTTTTCAACTTCATAAATAGTGGGCCTGAAAACTGACCTATCGGTTCGATTTTTTCACAAAATCGAAACTGACCGATCACTAATATTAGGAAGTGGAAACAAGCGGAAACCGACCATGTAAGAGGGAAAAACCGCCTGAACCGGTTGCCGGCCAGTTCACGGTCGGTTCATCGCTTTAGGCCAGTTTGGGCTATTCTTTTTGGACTTTTTAAAATCCAATTCATCCTCTTTTTAGGCTCAATTCATTATTCAAGATCATCAACATTTTAGATTTTACTTAATGAATTTTTAAAATTAATTTTAAGCATTCAATTTCATTTTAATTTTAATGTCATATATACTATTAGTAACTAATAACTACTACATTTATACTAATAATACTACTATAGTCTTGTATACTAATTTCTTGATAACTGAAAATAAATAAATAAAACTTCACTAGATATTTAATACACATTACAAACAAAACCAAATTGTCTTAAGATTTAAGCAAGTAAGCAACAATTGTTCTTGAATAAAATTTCACAAATCTTCATTCTTCAAGATTCCAAATAGATTCCCAATGCAGTCTTCGACTCTTCAGTCATCAATAATTGTGATGAACAATGCTCCCATCTCTATATCGAAAAACATCAAATAATCAATATTAAAAAATTGGGATAATGAAAAAAAAATAGATTAAATTATAAAAGTAAATGAATAACAACATGGAATTGAATGAGAAAACATTACCAGATTTTACTACAAAACTCTTAATATTATCCATGGACTCTTGAATATCAATTGGCGTAGACGGATGTTACAACCAATTCTAAGTACAATTAAGTGCCTCAATAGTTTTCGGAGATAACAAATTCTAAAAAGGATCAAGTATACGACCTCCTGTACTAAATACTGACTCTGATGCAACCATGAAAACAGGCATGGCTAACAAGTCTTGTGCAATCCTCGCAAGTATAGAATAGTTAGGCTGATTAACTTTCCACCATTTCAACAAGTAAAAAGATTAGTTGAATACCTCGGAATCATCTTATCAATATCAATCCATCTCTGTTTTGGCAGCTGAAGATCCAAAAGCAATTGATGCTAGCAACATAAAAAAAATTGTGACTCATGATTGTCTTCACCATCATTTGTGGGTGCAGATGCCGGAAGAGGCACATGTTCTCCGCTAGTCGAGGTAGAGCAGAACATAGGATTATAATCCACATATAAATCTGATAATAACTGTTTCACACTTGACACCAACTCTTCAGCCCGACTCTCATTATGAATTTTTTTCATGTGTAAAGTAAGAAACCTTAACTTACTACTTGGATCAATGACAACTACAATCAACAACAACAAGTTCATCATGTCCAATGAACTCCAATACCTATCATATTTGAATCTCATGCTTATGATCATATTCATCAAACAACTATTGTCACTCTTACTCAGCCTAACCAAATCTTTTTAGAGCATACAAATCTCCAAAAATTTAGTGTTTGCCATAACATGTAAAAACCTAGAAAACCGACAACTGGCATTATAAAACATTTTAAAAAATTTCACAAAAAAATGCACTGTCTCCCACTCGTCAGCTCTAGGAGGCCCAATGTTTCCATCCTTAAAGTAAGAGAGAAAATTGTGGTCCTCACTCTCCTTCCGCTTAAAAGCCTTCTCAAATTTCTCAATTGCCTCCAATATCATATAAATTGAATTCCATCAGGTTTACATATCAAGGGAAAATATTTTTTTACAATCAATTTTCTCCTTTTCTACACATCTCTTAAACTTGTCTAATCTAGCAGGAGATGAGCGCACATATCTAACTGCATTTCTAACTACCGTGATGGCGTCATTACATTCCTTAAGACCCATATTCAAGACAAGGTTTAGAGTATGAGCACAACATCTCATGTGCATTTACTTTCCCCCAACACATTTCCCGTCAAAAAATGCATCAAATATGAAATTGTAGTATCATTTGAGTTAGTATTATCAATAGTAACAGTAAATATCTTATCAATACTCTAATAAAGAAGGCACGATTCAATATATTTCTCAATAGTATCCCTCGATGTTTAGGAATTAAATAAAAATTAATAATTTTCTTTTGCAATTTCCAATTACTATCAATGAAATATGCAATTAGGTATATATAATTAAGATTTTGTACCGATATCCACATAACGGTAGTTAATGAAATCCTCATTTTCCCATCTTTAAACAACTTTTTAAGCTTTGTCTTTTCAGATGCAAATAGTTTCATATAATCTCTTGTAATAATGACTTGATATGGCACTTTAAATCTAAATTCAAACAACCAAACCATTTTCTTAAATCCTTACCCTTCAACAATTATAAATGGCAATTCATCGATGATTACCATCTTTGCAAGCGCCAACCTCACAGTCTCTTCACTATATTTGTGGGTTACAAGATTCCTTATGACACTATCACTCTCTCCAATCCCATTCGAGGTTGCCTTACCTACCAATGTTTTTTTGTATTTATCTAAAAGCTCACGTTTATGAGAATTTTTGGGATATGAAGATAGATAGTTTTGCATGGTTGAAGTTCTATTCCTCGTAAGAGTGACAAGCGTACGTCTTGCCACAATAATTACACTTTGCCTTAGGATCATCTACGGCACAATCCTCAGCTTTTGTAAAATGGTCCCAAATAATTTACGGATCCTTCCCTTTCTATTTCTTAAGAAGTGGATAATTACTACTATTAGGGGCACTTGAGGATCTTGGTGTTTAGGTCTCTTACAAATTAATTATTTGGGAGTTCGAATCAAGATCAATTGGAATTGACGAACAATCCATCTAGCATGTGAAAAATTATATACATCACGTCATTACACAACAATTAAAACAAATAAAGAACAAAAATTAACACAATTACACAACAACTAGTTTGCAATGTGGTAAACATCACAAGTCTAAGATTCTAATCTAGATTTTTTATCACTCATCAACCTCACAAATTATTTTAAGAATCAAAATAATTTTATAACAAAACTGACTTCACAATATTAAATTAGCAAATCCCATGCAAGTAAACATTAAACAATTTGATTTTGATCTAACAGGAATATTTATAGTGAATTAGGTCTCGGATTTAATTTCACAATGCAAAACTTTAGTTCAAAATTTGTCGATCATTGTCTAGTATCCATATACAATACACAGTTAATTATTTAGACAATAAATAATACGATGATAAATTAAAAACTCCAAAACCGAATACACTAAAAATTAAAAAACAAAATACTCTTGCTTGCGTTAGAGGATAAACTACAAATTGTGAAGGGACTCAACTTTCAAGTGAGAACAAAATACAAAAACTGAAAATCATACCTAAAAAAAAATACCGCCATGCGGCGGACTCAGTGGGGGGTTTTCTTAAAGACGCGATGGACTCCATAAGAGAATGGAATTGGAGTTGATTATAAGAACCAGGGTTGCACTGTTTGCCGGAGGTTGGAACTAGGAGGTTGGAACGGTGTGGAGGTGGGGGCTAGGAGGGAACGTGGGAGATGGAGGGCTGGAGAGTGGATTCTACATGAAAAGTGAATTCGAGAAGAAGAAGAACTGAAAAATGGTGCACAAGGTGTTTAACCCTAGGTGTTTCATTTTTAAATTTATTTTAAACATAGGCTTGAAACAAGCGAAACGATGTCATTTTATATAGGTATATTTTAAAATATATATATATATACTTATTAAGTCGGCTAGTTCAGCAATTTTTTGTAGGGTTGAAGCACTGTTGAATTGATCGACATCGTTTTTGAAGATTTAGTATCACCAATCGACCGGTTTCTTGCCAGTTTCAGCTGGTTCCGTGGGGCGGCGGCTGGTTGGAGTTGGTGGCAATTGGTTGGTTTAGTTTTTATACAACCCTAATAAATAGTACTAAACTCTTTTTAGATGAGTTCCACAAAATTTACTTTATCATTTCAACTCATTACTATTTATAAAAAAAATTGAGCTCAACTCAACTTGACATCCAAATGCAACCCTAAATACCCATAAGAAAGCCAGCTCGGCTTAAATGTGAGATCTGATTCATGTCTCATGTTCAGAACCCGTACCTCCCTCTATGTGCGCGCACACACATACTTAGGTCATGCACAACAGTCTCCCACTTGGCCATGCCTCAGACTTCCTCTCTTTGCCTCTCATGCATGCTAGTGCATACCAACCATGAAGAATTTTGTGAGTTGAAAAACATTGAAGAGTGAGGAGTGAGAAAGTGTGCATGGAATAGAGAGAGAAAAAAAAGGAAATAAAGAAAGGCCAGTACGGTACTATTCCATCTATAAATAATGATCATTGTGAGACAATTTCAATAAAAAAAATTATATTATAACAATATTTTAATTTTATAGTATTTATTCAATTTTTTCTATCTATTTTCTCAAAACCTAATAAAACATCTTAACTCAAACTATTTTACTACAATTCACAAATTATTTCATTACTCTATATAAATGTATTATTTCATCTCATCTTTACATTCAAACGAGACCTTAAACGTCTAACTCTTCTAAAACTAAATAGGTATCTTGCATACATGTCAATAAATTAGGTTGTGGGCTCATTATCTACCTAGTGAAACGTCTAACAAAAAATGAGGGGTGGCTTGGCCCATCTTGACGAGGGAGTGTGGAGGTGTGACTCATGGATATCTCAAGAGAGAAATTGAAGAGAAAAAACCTAATTACTGACATGGGATCAAGGAGAAAAAATGACGGTAAAAGGGATGGAATGGATCAAATATCTCTGACCCTTATGACATCTCAGGCCCAATCCATCACAAGAGGCATCGGGAAGTAAGTTGTAACAAGGAAATGAGGGGATAAAGGCTAAGAAAAGAAAAACAAAGTGTCAGAAGAAAGTGACAGAAATGAGGGAAAAAGAGAGAGAATGAGGGTCAGGTAGTGGCAGACCTACATGTATCTAAAGGGGTAGACCGACATGTATCTAAAAGGGCCATAGCCCCTCAAAAGTTTTTTGAAAAATCACAATATACTCTGATTTTTAATCATAATTTTATAATTATGGAAAATTGTCCCCCCAAAAAATTTATAATTTCCATATGCTCTATAAAATTTTATAAAATTCCAATATACTTAGAAATGTCTCTCCAATTTTTTTCCTATAATCTTAGAATTTTGTATAATTTCTACATATTATTTATTTTTAAGAATGTGGCCGCACTAAAATTAAATCAAAACTAAATTTAGGAGAAAATAATAAACTTATTAATATGGATCCCAAAATTATTTTTAAGGTTCTTAATATAGAATCTAAAGTAAAAATACAACAAACATCATTTTAAGTTGGTGATCTATATGGAAAATAGTTGAGAGGTTTTATCCTCTAAACTTCATTGACAAAAAAATAAAAATAAAAAATAACTTATTTAAAGTCTGTGTCATAGTATTATATGCTTAATGTAACAAGAAAATATATAGAGTTTACATAAAACTTAATAACTAGCTGACATACTAGAATGAAATATGGTATTCTCAAAGATCACTTGATAATTTATATGAAGCAAATAAATTCTAAATATTTCTTTATAAAAATAATAATGGATGAATATTATTTCATGAAAGATTATCATAAAAAATCTAAATATATATTAAAATGTATTTTTAGAATTTTATTTCTACGTGTAAATTGCAAATTATCGAGATCAAATTTTATATATAGTTTTTTATGAGTTTTGAATTTTAATATGTCGCATATTAGAAAATTTGACCCCCTCAAAAGAAAATTATTGGTTCCGCCATTGTGGTAAGGCACACAAAGTAGGCAGTAAAGTAATATAAAGCAACCACTGACAGTGACTCAAAAAAGAGGGATCTGGGATCAAATATTAGGAAATGCGGGAGTTTCTTCAACCTCTAGATGAAAGCTTGAGTTTTATTTATTTCCAACCAGTATGGGTCATCGACCTCATTTGTACAGTGAGCTATGAGAGACCATGAGCGACTGTAAAATACATTATTTATAGTGTATTTGCCTTCCAAATGGCTGGTAGACATAGGCCATATTCCGAACCAAGTAAATCTGTCGATCTCATTCTCTATTTATATTTGTTGTATTTATTTTTTGTTTACTACAATAGACATACGTATAAACATTGTTTCACCGCTCTAGATGCCATTGTGGGCTCCAAATGATACTGATCGAAACCCGAACCACTATCGTGGGTCGAAAATGAGTCTTTCTTCCCTTCCAACCTATTCCTACAAAACAAATTTCAACAATTGATGTCGTTTGTAGAATTTGATTATTCTCTATCTACACTGGAAGTAAGAGAATGATGATTGTCCGACTTATGGAATCATCTTCAAATACGTAGGTAAGATTTATCTCAAATTTTCATCTATCATTATTTTTATCGCTTTGGATAGCACTGTTACAAAAAAATGGGCGAGAGAATATTTCCTTGCTTGTACATGTAAGTGCACTATAACACATGCATATGACGTTTCAGGCTTAGAATGAATATGCGGCTAAGTGTGTTGTGTACTTAACTGCGCTATGAACGTGCAACACCCATTGTGCACTTAAGAGCAATGTGCACTTAAATATGGGACATGTTGCATGGCTGAGTAAACTGTACAGCTTTGTCTGTGTTCGGCTGCTCCTCTAGGTGGTTAGATAGAGCCAACGGAAGCCGTCTCACCCCAGTCACACTGTACTATGTCTTGGGGTTAACAAAATTCCTTTGCCAACCATCCGTGGTCTTGGCAAAGGCGTTGGCAGCCATCATGTTGACTGTTGGTGTTTTCTGTTTTGTCAATGGTGAACCACATAATTCTTTTGCTCTATCTTGAGATCTCAGGCAGAGAGATCCACTCTCCCCATATTTTTCATTATATGTGCATAAGTTTTGACATTCCTCTTGAACCGTGAAGAGGCAAGAGGCAGGAGGTAGCATTTCAGGTCTTCATATTAGGAAATGGCCTATTTGAATCATGCACATATTTTTGGCATATGACAGCTTTCTCTTTTGTAAAGCTAATCCATTAGAGTGGAATAGAGTTACTCATATTTTGGAGACCTATGAAAAAGCTTCAGATCAAATGTTAAATAAGAAAAAGATTTCAATCTTTTTTAGTTTAGTAGGAACACTTCTCTAGATAGACAAGGTACCATTCTAAATATTGCAGGGGTAAAGTCTACTGCATCATATGAGAAGTATTTGGGCTTACCTACTATTGTGGGAAGATCAAAGAGTGCTGCATTTCACTCACTTATTGACAAGACTTGGGCTTGGATTACAAACTGGAAAACAAAGTTCTTGTCAGCCGTAGGCAAATAAATTCTCTTCAAAGCTACTCTCCAAGCAATTCCCACTTACACTATGGAGATTTTTTTTTTCTCCCTCACTAAATCACTTAGAGACTTAACAAGCTGCTGAAAGAGGTCTGGTAGTAGATACAATGAAGACCATTCTAAAATTCAGTTGGTTGGATGGGAACAAATGGAATTGTCTAAGGAAAATGGAGGGTTAGGTTTAAGAGATTTTGGAAGCTTTAATCTTGCCATGTTGTCCAAGCAAAGCTGGTGTATGTTACATAATCCAAAGGCCTTTCCTGCTAGATTATTCAAGTAGAAGTATCTCCCATAGGTTGATAGTATGGAGCCACACTAGGATATAGGCATTCTTTTGCTTGGAGGAGTATTTTTGCAGGACATCAACTGTTAGATGAGGGTCTTGTATGGAAAATTGGAAATGGAAGAAGGGTTAGAATTTGGAAGGATAAATGGATCCCAAGACCCTATTCCCACATGACCCGGTCTCCTATTAATGGATTTGAAAAGGTGGCTGACCTCTTACTCTCTTCTCTCCCCAAGAAGTTGAACTAATAAAGATTATTCCAATTAGTCTTGGTAGAATAAAGGACAATAGGGATTGGTATTATACAAATAATGGGATTTTCTTTGCGAAGAGTACCTATAATCTTCATAGGAACTTGTTTCCAAAAATGATGGGGAATCTTCTAATGGAAGGATGCAAAATGAAGTGTGGAAATCTATATGGATATTACATGTTCTCAATGTTGTGGAAATGTTACGACCCAGCCCAATAATTATATAGTCAAGATATTAATAAGTTTTATTGGATCTAAATTATATTTAAGGAGTTATATTGAATAAACTTTCGAGCGATAAATTGTTGATGTTGATTAGGAGTTTTAATTAGGCTCAATAATTAAGTTAAATCCAATTTATTATTTATGAACGAGTTAGATTCCTTTTAGAATTTCAAGATTGGCCATTAGAAACTTATTTCAATTTATAATTATTATTGATTGAAGTCTCCTACGCAGTCTTAATAACTAAAATATTTTCCTGTTTTTTCTTTTTTTGAAAAAACTGTCTAGTTTGTGTGTTTTTATATGTCCCTTCTTTTTAGGGGTCTAGTTCTAAAAATATATGCTGGCTCAAATAGAAGAAAAAAGAGAAATATTTTATTTATAAATAGATTCCGTAAAAGTAAATTTAAAATTTGATGTAATTTGATATGATATGTTAGTTTATAAATCTATTTTTATTATAAAGTATATCTATTCAATTATATTAGTTCGTGATTTTATTTTTATAAAATCTCTCTATAATTATAACACTTCTTAAATCCTAAATACGAAGCATTCTAATAATTAACACGTTGCAACAGAAGTCCTGATCATTGTTTCAAATTTCGTACCATATCGGTTGGTACGGTCGGTATATGCCGTACCAGCCACTGGTCTGGTACATAAATTTTATCTATTTCGTACCGGTTCAAATACAGGTCGTACCAGTCAATATTTCGGCTAGTACCGGCCGATATTTCAGCCAGTACTGGCTGGTATTTCGGTCTTTACTTTTTTTTTTCATTTCTTTAAACTACAAGTCATTTTTTGACCCATAATTCATACCAGGTTATTTATAATATATATATATGTATTTATGTATAATTTATTATATATAAACTATTATTTTAAAATATAATTAATAATATATATATATATATATAATTTATTCATATATCGACTATGTCAAAACGGTACATGAAACGATACTGGTATCGAAATATTTTATTCCAGTACCTTGACCAGTACGTCATCCAATACAATATTTAAAACATTGATCCGATAGCATAATCATTTGAAAGCAAGGAAAAAGAAGTGCGCCTTGACCATCATCTCATGTAACAATGTTACGAATTGACCAAAAAGGGGTTAATAAGTCAAGTTTTACTACAATTCTTTTTTTATTCTCTCTCAAAAAAGTAAAAAAGAAAAAGAAAAAAAAAACCTATTCTCTAAAAGCACACCAATTAATTGACCATATATACCTATTTTAGTTAATGATAATGTAGATGATGGTTGGATTCAATCATTAAACTTGAAAAAAATTTTAAAAATATTTTGCATTCATTTATATGAAGACATTATAAATATTTTGCATTTAGAGTCATCTTCGGTTCTGGATATTAACTTCTGAATTCTTATCTCTTTATCTTGCTTATCTTGATCATATCTGGAGACACTCTATCTCTCATTTTCTAAGTTTTCTAGGTCACTGTACTATATTTTAGTTCGCGTCCACCACCGCAGCCGAATACATTAACATCCCGAAGGGCTCCTAGATTTCCTTGAGGATCGCCGTTTAGCCGATGGAGAGGCATTTAGGCGTGTTTGGAATGTGGAGTGAGGTTGGGTTAATGTTGTGGCCCTCTGGTATGTGCGGGGATTTCTGCTAAGGGTAGTATAAACTGACCTAGGTCTAGAAAGGACCTTGAGTTTTGCTTCAGTTGTGACCAAGATGAACAAGATGTTTAGATCTAGTTCGTCAGTTAGTTCTAGGTCGGCTTTGCCTCCTGATATTATTAACGAAGAAGATTGTGAAATATCAGAGAATGAGACTGGGATTGATGATATAGATCATTGGCACCTGCCAAAGATCAAGGTTAATTCCTTATATCACCAACCTTGGTTTAATTTCAAATTAAAGAGTATGTCCCAGGTGAAAATCGTGGAACAAACTTTTTCCATATCCAATACACAAGAACAATGTGTATTATTTAAAAAAGAATTGATAAAATCTTTTAAAGAAAAAGGTTTTAAATTCATGCATATTGCGTCGGTACAAGTAGCAGTAAAACCTTTGATCAGGAAGGGTATTAATGCTTCTGTACTTTTATGTCTACATGATGGTCGATTCAAATATTTTGAGGACAATGCCTTAGGAGTAGTTCAAACTTCTCTGATGGATGGTCCAGTTCACTTTGATTGCTATCCCGATTTAACCATTGATTTATATGATAAACATGTTTTGTCTGTATTAACTTTGAATGTTCTAACCTCTGGTTTTAACATGAAGGAAGGCAGCAGACCCATGGCACTAGTTTATCGCATATATTACAGAGTCTTGAGTTCTAGCCTTGAACCAAAGGCTAAGATCAAGTCTCCAAAGAATGAGACCCTACTAATGTGCAGTTCTACTGAGAATGCTAACATCAGAATACCCAAAAGACTCTATTGGAAGGATATACAACTTCCATAAGAATGGGTTCTTAAAGAAGAACTTCCACCAGTGGAAATTCGACCTAAAGAATAGGACCTGAGTTATATCAAGCAGTATCTTGATGGTACTGTAAAGATATCCTTTGAGCCATCTGGTTCTAATGAAAGAAGAAATTCTTTTGCTAGATCTAGATCTTCTATCAGTTCGGACCAAGGTCTCAGAGATGATAATCTCAACAGATTCTTGGAGGACCAACATAGATCCTCTCGTCCGATCCTTATCAAGGAGTTTCAACCAGATGATACTCCTATTACCCAAGATCTGAATGATCTAAAGTTGAAAGGAATTTCATCTCAGTCCCAGGTTACATCCGCCATGTATACTGCCAAGGATAAATCCGTACAGGAAGAAGCACAAAAGGATGATAATGATTCATTATCTCCTACCGCTTCCGATATGGTTGCTTCGGTCCATCATCAACTAATGATGATGAATAGAGCATCTTATCCTAATGATATGTTAACCCTTGATTCTATTGATATGGCTTCTTTGCTTGCGGAGTTTAAATCTGCTAAAAACTGTGATAAGAGAAAGTCTTATTGCGAGATTTACTCAACTCCTGAGAAACATAAGATTCGAAGAAAATGGATGAATAAGATAATTGCCATTAACAGGCATATCTTATTTTTTGATTTTCTTGAGAATCATTATGCTTCAAAGAAGGATGATTCAAAGAAAGTTTTAAATATTTTAAAATCAAGTTTTACTAAAGAAGAAGGCATGACTGTTATTAAAACTAGCCATCCTCCTTTAGAAACTATCCTTATCTCTTACAAAGGATATGAAGTAAAAGCTTCTCCTTTTAAGATTTCAAAACCAGGTGAAAATGTTTTGCTCGAAACCAAAAAGATTATTGAATAAAACAATTTTGTCAACCAATCTCTCCATACAATAGGCCAACAATTAGACCGTATAGAGAATATGATTGAAACAACAATTTTTCAAAAACCTGCCAAAATGGTTGAAAAACCTTTGGTTATCTTACCTGAGAGAAGAACAAAAATTGATTTTACACCGGTCGACAGTACTCTCGATAAGATTAATCGAATGCTTGCTGATGTTAAGCAAGAAAAACCCTCTGTCAGTGTTCTAAACAAAAACAGCAAAGGGGGTTAATTTTGATGATTCATTTTCTGTAAAAACTCTGGATGATGATGGTTTGTCTGAGGACACTTTTTCTGATAATTCCTTAGTACAGAAAATTGATTTAATTCAAAGTGGTCTTCAAGATCTTTCTTTGGAAAGACCTACTGTTGCCAGACTTTATTCAAAAGGACCTACTCCCATTGGTCTTACAAAAAACTGGTACTTGAGACCCACACCACCTGACTTGCAGTTCGAGGAAAGAGGTTTCCAATCTCAATTCTCTGTATCTGCTGACCAAATGTATAAATGGAATATTGATGGATTATCTGAGCAGGAAATCCTCAATACTGTCCAACGTATGTCTATGGTTGCTAATGCTTATATCAACAACAATCTTAGCCAGTCTAATATTGTTGATATCCTGACCAATGGATTTTCAGGCATGCTTCGTGCTTGGTGGGACAAACATCTCACCGACACAGCTAGAGCAGAAATATGTTCTGCAGTAAAAAAGACTGAAGAAGGGTTACCTGTGTTTGACGAAAGCATAGGACAAGGGCAGTTCGATGCTATCAACACACTGATTTATACCCTAATTAAACATTTTGTTGGAACACCCTCCAACATAACCAATCGTATCTCTAATTACTTGAACAATCTGAGATGCAATAAAATGTCTGACTACCGCTGGTATAAAGATGTCTTTATGTCCAGAGTTATGCTTCGGGATGACTCTAACATGCCTTATTGGAAAGAGAAATCATCGATGGATTGCCTCATTTGTTTTCCATTAAGGTTAAGGATTCACTTACGGATGCCCCGGGTTTACTGAATTATAATGATCAAATGATCACACTTATGGTGACATCATAAGTCTAATTCAGAAACTTGGTATTAGTATGTGTAATGATCAAAGAATGCTTGCTCAGCAGATGAATGATAGAAAGAAAGCCAAATACGAAATGAAAAATTTTTGTGAACAATTTGGCCTTCCTCCTATTGCTCCGTCTAGGCAGCATAAGAAAACTTTAAAAAGATTTTCTAAACCTCGTGGGGGTCACGGGAAAATACCCCACGATGAATTTTATCAAAAATCAGTTTCAAAACCAGTTTCAAAAAAGAAACCTTTTAGAAATGGTTTTCTAAAACTCCCTCCAAGGGAACATGTTTTACTTGTGGCAAAGAATGGACACTTTGCTGATAAATGTCCCAAAAAGCCCAAGATTAAGAAAAAACTTAATGAGTTGCAGATCAATGCTGCTGATCAAGAAGATCTGTTTCGACTCCTCGAAAATGGATCTCCTACATTTTCGGATAAGGATGAGCTAAGTTCTGACGATTCAAGTTATCGCTCAGACTCTGATCATTCCAATTCACCAAATATTAAGTTTGGTTGTAATGATTCCTGTTGCAAACCTGAAAAGAAAACAGTTCATGTTTTAGATTGGGAACCCGACGAGAAAAGGATTTTAACAAAAGAGGAAGAATATGAAAACATGCTCTTATCTCTTAGTGCACAAATTGAAAACCCTGAGCTAAAAGAGAAGTATCTCAAACAGCTTAAGAAGAACATGATTTGCAAAGAGTCTACATCTTTAGGGCAAATTTCTTTTGAAGAAACTTTGAGACGTTTTCAGAAACAAAAATCCAAAGAAATTTCTATAAAAGATTTACAAAATGAAATTTCTCTCGTTAAAAGAGAGATTTCAGAACTCAGAGAAGAGGTTAAATCCCTTAAATATGAGAATGCATCTTTTAAACAAGATTTACTTAAATTAAAAATTCAAAATCAATTTGATCAAAATCCTTCAGACGGTGAATCAAATGATTCAAACCATGCTGAACCATCTGATCCTAATAAAGATATTTGTTTGCTTCGCCATTCTGCCCCACAGAAATGGTTTTGTTTGGTAGAGATTATTGTTGCTCGTGATTACAAATTCTCTGCTATTGCTCTTATTGATTCCGGTGCTGACTTGAATTGTATCCGTGAAGAATTAGTTCCCACCCAGTACTTTGAAAAGTCCGAAAAGAATTTATTCTCGGCAAACGGATCTAAGATGAAGATTCGTTATGAGCTAAACAATGCTCATGTCTGCTAGGACAATATTTGTTTTAAAATTCCATCTGTTTTGGTTAAAAACATCTCCCATGATGTAATTTTGGGAATGTCATTCCTTAACATAATTTACCCTTTCCTTTCTGAACATGATGGGATCACCACTGACCCCTTTAGACAGAAGGTTAAATTCAAATTTGCTTCTAAATATGAACGTGATTGTTATAGAAAATCTTTGTCTTTGCTTTCTGCTAAAAGAAAACATCTTGATTTTCTTAAACAAGAAGTTAAATTTAAGCGTGTATCCGAAAATCTGAAAGATCCTCTACTTCAAGCAAAGATTGCAGATTTTCAAAAGGTTTTGATTTCTTCCGTTTGTTCAAACCTTCCTACTACATTCTGGCATAGGAAGAAACATAAAATTTCTTTGCCTTACATTAAAGGATTTTCAGAATCCAAAATATCCACTAAGGCGAGACCTATTCAAATGAATAGAGAAACCCTTGAGTTTTGCAAAACTGAGATTGAAGATCTTCTTGCTAAGAAAATCATTAGGCATAGCAAGTCACCTTGGTCGTGTGCAGCTTTCTATGCCCAGAAAAAGGCTGAGATTGAGCGAGGGGCTCCCCGTTTGGTCATAAACTACAAACCCTTAAATGAAATCTTAGAGTGGATTAGGTATCCTATCCCTAATAAACGAGACTTGATACAAAGATTAGAATGTGCAGTCGTGTTTTCTAAGTTTGACCTTAAGTCTGGATTTTGGCAGATTCAAATTAGAAAGTCAGACCGCTACAAGACTGGTTTCACCACCCCTCTAGGACACTATGAGTGGAACGTCATGCCATTTGGGCTGAAAAACGCTCCTAGTGAATTCCAAAATATAATGAATGACATTTTTTCGTCATTTACCCTATTCACCATCGTCTACATAGATGATGTGCTTGTATTCTCCAAATCTATTGATGAACATTGGAAACATCTTGAAACGTTTATTGTGGTCATCAAGAGAAATGGACTAGTTTTATCCCCTTCAAAAATGAAATTATTCTAAACCAAGATCAGATTCCTTGGTTTCGACATCTTTGAAGGAAAAATCAAACATATCCAGCGAGTTATTGAGTTTGCTGACAAATTCCCAGATGTTATTCTTGACAAGAACCAACTCCAAAGATTCATTGGTTCTCTAAATTACATCTCCGACTTCTACCAGGATATGAGGAAACAGTGTCGCCCCTTGTTCACGAGACTGAAATCTAATCCTCCTCCGTGGATTGATGTTCACACCAAGCTTATCCAAAAAATCAAGACACATGTCAAAACTCTCCCGTGTCTTGGTATTCCTGTTTTAAATTGCTTCAAGATTGTCCAGACTGATGCCAGTGACATAAGCTATGGCGGCATCTTGAAACAAGTTGTTTCACCAGGTTCTTCCGAACAAATTGTTTGATTCCACTCAGGAACTTGGAATTCTGCGCAGCGTAACTATAGTACTATTAAAAAAGAAATACTATCTGTTGTTTTGTGCATATCTAAATTTCAGTCTGATTTGCTTAACCAAAAATTCCTTTTGAGGATTGACTACAAATCCGCAAAAGAAATTTTACAAAAAGATGTTAAAAACATTACATCAAAATAGATTTTTGCACGATGGCAAGCTGTTTTAAGTGTTTTTGATTTTGATATTGAATTTATTAAAGGATTGGATAACTCCATCCTTGATTTTTTTATCCGTGAATTTCTTGCAGAAAACCATGAGTAAGAAGAAGAAACCAGGAGGACTTCCCAGTTCCTCTTCTGTATCCAAGTTGTTAGTACCTCCAGTACCAACAACTCTCTTAACCACGGCTTCCTCCCCACTGAAGATAGCCAATAGATTTACTAGTTTAGGGTAAGTTTCCAAATTGGTTACCCTTGCATCATTTGCTTCAACCCTAACCACACCCTGTGACCCTTTTGCTAATCCATTAGCAGTAACAGGACCCCAACCGGCGAGCAAATTTATCAATGCCAACAAGGCACCATATCACAAGAAATTGTGGCTTGATAATCTGTGTTATGTTGAGAAATCAATTAAAACAGATTCTTATCATATCGCAATTGATTATTTTCCACGAGATTTTCATTGGATCCTTGACAATCCAGCTAAAGATCTCAAGTTTTATCTCGGAATTATGGTGAAAACCAATTCCGTTTTTATCAAACTAATTTTTGACAAATTTGACAAATCAAAAATCATTTTTCATAACTGTCAAATTAACCATGTTTTGATAGAGGAAGAATGGACAACCCATCCTTCTACCCCCAAAACCCTTGTCCAAGAAACATGTGTTGTTTATAATTATTATGATTATATTCAGGCCTTGTTTAAATTTCCTCTATATCAAATCCCAGACTTTTCCCACTCTTGGTTCTTCTCTTTCAGACGAAGAAGCAAAAATGTTTTCCCTTTGTGGTTTCAACGGTGGTGGGGCTATTTTGGTCCTATCATTGATATCTTCCCTGATGATCTTTAGAAGGTCATCAAACATTTTTCAATATCCAACAAGGTAAAAGGGCGAGAAGCCAGATTACCTTCTCTTATCCACTTTTGCGCCAGATACAAAACCCCCTGGATTTGTAGATGGACATATGAAAAGAATAGCGATTTATTGGTCTGCCAATATTTTGTTAAATGGTGGGATAAATTCGATCACACAGACGAAATTATCTCCAAAATATCCTCAGATTTTCCACTGGTCGTGCAAAATCTGAAAAGTAAGGAGGAATTCCCTTCTCCTAGACCTATACAAGCCATAGTACCCTATCATACTCTTACAGGTGGCGAACAGGTTTCAGAATCCCAGAGTTCTTCATCCAAGCAGAAGAAGACATCTTCAGCAAAGAAGAAGAATTCCACATCAACAGGATCAGAATCATCGAAAGACAAGTCACCCATAGACCATCTTTCGAGTGCAGATCTGCTTCAACTGTTACAGTCTAAACTTGAAGAAGAAAAGGGCCATAATAGCGAAGATTCAGCTGCAGAAGGATCACAGGCTTCCTCAAACTCAGATCCCTACAGCAATATCTTTGACCATGACTCAGAAGACTATCCCCCTCACTTGGGAGATGATTGAGTAATGACCAAACTACCCAACGTTGCAGACTCCTCACAGAGACTCCAGCACATTATCCAGCTATCACCCCGACAACTTCTACTTTTGGAGGGCGGAAAGGTGATGAAATAATAACTCTTTTGACCACTTTGCACACTGAAGACAGAGATGCTTTCAGTGCAAAAAGAATATTTCACTTTCGGCGGAAGAAGACAAAATTGCTTTCGACGACTGATTGCCAGCATGGGTAAATAGTAACAAAAAGTCACTATTCACTATTTGCTTTTTGAACAGTTTTCTCGTGATTTACAGGACTACCTTATCTTGTATAGGAGCTTCCTTACTCTATAAAGGACTCCTCATTTCATTTGAGAGACATCGGAAAAAATTGCAAGACTAGCAATTTTAGCCACTATCCCAGAGAGAAATCCCAAAACTCTCTGCTTAATCTCTAGCCTCCTTACAATCCTTTTGTTTTCTTTTGAATTCATAAGCTTGTAAGTTTTATCCTATATATGAAAATTTACTTTCAAGTCAATAATATTTGAAAGTACTTTTTATTACTCTGATTTTATATTGAACATCTCATGCATTGGTAGGTCGAGCCTCCACATATCTTGTTCATGTTTATCTTATTCGTACTTCATTTATCATGTCTATCCCTGTCTTCCATTTTTAAAAATAAAAATGATTTATATGATTAAGAGAAAGTTTAGAATATGAAATAAGATAAAAATTGAAAGTTAAATACAATGTTATTTTTAAAATTATTTTTATTTTAAAATTTTAAAAATTCAAATAATTTTTATATTTTATTTAAAAATTTAAAAGATTTATAATAATTAAAATAGATAAAATAAGTTACAGATAATTTTTTAATTCAAAAGTTAAATAATAAGTTTATAACTAGGATAATACTTTAGCCACTGCTGGTGGCTTCTGTCGGGGGGTACCGTTAGCCTTTTTTTTTTTTTTTTTTTTTTAATAATTAAGAAAAAATTATTTAATATTATTATAAATTTTTTATATATTTTTAAAATAAAATTGTTTTTTAGCGTAACGACTTTCCGCGGGAGCCGCGATGCCTCTAGCACCATCTAGCACCTGTGGTTATCGAGGGATTCTGTCGTCTCTTGACAGAAAATATTGATGTGATGGTTAGCCGCAACATTTAGTAACAGTCCAAAGATTGACGCAGACTGATAACAGCAACAAACTAATATATTAAAATAAAATGAAAAACCATAATTTGTTATAAATACGTGTATAACGACGCATAATTATTAATTAAGATTATTAAATTATTAATTAAAATTAATTTTTAACTATTAATTAAGACTATTAAATTATTAATTAAAACTTATCTTTAATCATTAGTGATAACTTAAGCTACATTTACTCTTTTATATTCCTATATATATAAGTATCGTTCTTTTGTTTATATATTAAATTTTACATTGAAAAATAATTCTTTCTCTTGTAATATTCTCTTTCTCTT
Source organism: Carya cathayensis (assembly GCA_011037825.1). Classification (NCBI taxonomy): domain Eukaryota; kingdom Viridiplantae; phylum Streptophyta; class Magnoliopsida; order Fagales; family Juglandaceae; genus Carya; species Carya cathayensis. The sequence goes on from QGSO01000443.1 coordinate 313,746, forward strand.
ATAATATTATTTCTATTTTAGTTTCGTAACATTGTTAAAATATTTGAAAAATATTAAACGATTGTAAAAATTAAAAAATAAATAGTTGAGGCTTAAAAAATAAACAGTAAATAAATTATAAAAACAGTAGAATAAAATAAATATATTTATATATTTTAAAAAAACTGATGGGCTGGCCACCCACTGTCAACGAAGGGTCGCTGCCGGCCGCCACGTGTTTTCTCTATATTTTAGAAAATCTGATCCTTTATACCCTATTTGAATATTAAATTGAATTAAATTATTTATTAATTTTAATGAGTCAAGATTTTAGAAAAAGTTTTATAGAGCTAACTTAAAATGAATATATATATTTAAATATTAAGATAAATTTAGATATATATTTATAAAAAATTAAAAAAATTATGAATCTCACGTATAAAGAAAATTTTGAATTGAGTTAAGTTTAATTATTTGAGAGTTAAATTTTTAAATATTAGATTCAACTTAAAATTAGACTGAATCTAAATTCCAAATAACGTCTTAAATCTTTCTCTCTCTATTATCTATCAATCTTGTTTTTACATTTTTCTGTTTTAAAACTTCTCCTATTTTATTATTTTATCTCTTTAGTTAATTTTTTTTTAATCTTTTCAAGTGTTTTAGAATATGTTTAACCATTTTCATAATTTTTATTTATAATTTTATGTGTTTTAGACATTTATTTTATAAACTTCTTTGTTTGTCAAAATGTTTTTTTTGGCTTTCTAAATTTTTATGTGTTTTTTATTTTTTATTTTGTGATTTTTTGAAATTTAGAACTTTATCATATGTTTAGTTTTTGTTTTAAAGCTTTTATTAAGTTTTATTTTATTTTATTTTAATACTCTAATGATTTTGAACAGATTCTTTTATTTTTTTACTATTTACTTTAGTCTTTTTTATTTTTCATAATTTTGTATTTTGTATTTTTTTAACAATCTTATATTGTTCAGCATTTTTTATCAAGATTGGCGGAGACATTGATCTGAAGTTTGACCATGATTCATAAGTACTACTTATAAACCTTTTTAGCCGCAAGTGCCATTTTTGAAAAAGCCAAAATCGGATATAAAGAAAAAAATTTATTCATCATTTTCTCGTTATCTTATAATGTGATATTATATAATAATTTTATAAGTGAAATATAATAAATAGTCTCAAATCATCTAATACAAATAGCATAATAAGTAATTTTTTCTTGCTTGTAAATAGATACCCCGTGATTCATGTAGTTTCCATATAGTTGGGTAGATTACTATTAGGGGTGTACATCCCGATATGGATATATACCTAGATTTTTAAGATTGAACTGATATCCGTCCAGATAAAACTAGTTATAACTCGGGTGGATATTCGGCTTTAGAATCGAGTATCCGGATTGTAACTAGTATCTAATTTTTAATTCCATTCTTTTAACTCTAGTTTTTGTATGGTTTGAATGTACCAAAACGACGTTATTTTGAAATTAAAAGAATATATATTTAAAAAAAAAACACTCGATTACGAATAACCAGTTAAATAACCAGATTTGTAACTGGATTCAGGCTAATTGACGCCAAATTTCTAGATTTTGGACTGGACAAAAAAAAAATCTGGTCTAGATGAGTGCCCTTAATTACTATTAAAACATTTGGTTCGGATGCAAATCCCTAATTACTATTAATTACCAGCCCACCAAAAAACTCTTTAAATAAAAGTTTTACATACTTATGACTTGTTTGAGAAGTGAGATGAGATGAGACTTTTGTAAAAAGTAATGAAATAAATTTAGTTAACATGTTTTATTGGATTTTAAAAAAGAAGAGAGAAAAAGTTGAATAAAATAATATAAAATTGAAATACTGTTAGAATATATATTTTAATATAATTTCTGTTTTAAAATTTAAAAAAGTAGTATCATTTTTTGTGTTTTACTATGAAATTTGAGAAAGTTGTAATGATTAGATGAAAAAGTTAAAAATTTGAAATTGAAAAGTATTTGTATTTTTAATAATGTTTGAAAATAAAATTATGAGAATTTTTTATATGAGATGAGATCATCCCACTTCCCAAATAAAAGCCCTTAGTGAATGTACAAACAATAGCCTCTCTACAATTTTCTATCAACCATTTTAGACTCTTGATTTTAATGTGTTGAATTATTTAGGAGACTCTACTATCCTACTAAGTAACGTAAATGTGCAATCACAACAATATGATGTGAACTGAAAGAGAAGTAAAGATCTAGGCTTGTGGAATTCAGCTATGATTGAGGTAATTTGAATTAACATTATCTAATATTGGTATCAAAGCTCATGTTGCTTGCTTTCCCTCTTATGAATGTAATTACATTTCGTTTGATACTTTGGAATGAGTATAAAAGTATGTAATTGATGATATGTTATAATTGTTTAAGTTTTATATTTTTCATTAGAGGCTACGTTGATATGTTTAAGATCATATTTCTTACATGAAAACATTCCTTACAATATCATAAACATGTTCCTTAAATTTGGTAAACTTTCATTGCATGTGGTGGGAGAATCCAAAACCCAAATTTTAAAGTTAATTTTAGGAACAATAATTTGGTCTTAATTTTAACGAACCCTTTGTTATTTTTTGAGAACAAATTTTATATGATTAGAAAGCTGGGTTTATAAGTTGTAAATTAACATACCATAAGCTTGATTTGGACTTTAAATGAGTAAATTATGGCCAATTGAAAATGAGTCCTCGAAATGGAAAAATACATAAAAATGGGGCTAAGGAGGAAGACGATGGATAGTACCATTTTGATAAGGCCCACTCTCAATCTCGAAAAGTGTGATCCAACCTTCCTATTTTTGGTTTGTTTATCACTACGATATGACACACATGTACCTTAACATGAAGAAATTTTGTGTTTTGACTTCAGAAACATCGAAAATGGAGGAGGTGACATGCATTCTCTACATGTAAAAGAGACAATGCTATTTCTTAATCTAAAACAAAGCCCATAGGGGCAGAAGGCGCATGTAGGAGCGTGCAGTGTCTTTCTGTGGCCATATTCTTGAAACCTTTGGCAAGTACGGTTTGTGTACTAAGTTCATACATATAATTTTTGTTTAATTTGAGTTCTGAAAATAATCATATAAAATACTTGTTATTGTTAATTTTTTTATTAAAGATATGTCTCAAGATTTGATGGCCTATTAGGCCCCTCATTAATTGAGAATGTGAGTTCTCCATCCATTGAACCATGCATACCATTATGATTGGATACTTATATTCATTTCTTTTTTTCTTTTAGTTCAAATGAATAGAGTTGATATTGATAATTTGTTGCGCTAAATGAATGATTGTGCTAAGCAACTTAAGTTAGGGCGCTTTAATATATACTAAACTTAGATTCCTACAACGTTTGAATGTGACAAGCCCTATTGAATGAGAATTTCGCTGTAACATACATTTCGTTGTAACATACATTTCAAGCTATATGTATTATAAACGACTATGAGAGAGATTGATTGGATGAAAAATTGCTTTGTCCCTATGTAAATTCTAATGGCTTAATAATTTGAAGGATGATTTATTCCTATGCCATTGAATTTGGAATTATGTCATGACATGAAAACTTGAGGTCTGTAATTTAGCAATTTTTAGTTCTGCATATTTTATGTACGTTTCAAACTTTTCAATAATATCATTGTTCATACTGCTAAGTATGGTAAAACATGCACACTAATATTTTTTTGCCAAGTTTAATAGACTTCCATATCATGACAACAATGGGAAGTACCCTTCCTCAAATTGTATCAAAGGTGGGCCATATCTTCTATGAGCTCTTTTTCATTAAGCTGATGCTAGATTCTCATATGCCACATGTTATAGTTGGTTCCATCCATTTTCTCTTCTAATATTTGACAATTCCTTCTTATTGGTCATTATCACTATATTCATTATGCGGGATTGACATTAACACATTTAATTTTATTTTAAAAACCAACTAGACCATGAAATTCCTTTGTAAATAGTGCAGATCAAAAGTTTTGCAAAAAGCTAGGAATCATCTCCCACTATATAAGTTAAAATGCCACATCTAATCAATTTTAAATAAAATTTATAGAAGTCTTAAAAACTCAACTCGTTCACATATTGATAGAAGTGAAACACAATATTTATAAGCTACACCTTAACCATGCACATAATAATGAACACAACATTACACGAGTACAACAAATTTCCAATGTCAACTCTATCCATTTTAATTAAACAAAACTAATAAATTCAAACATCTAATAATAATGTTATGCATGATGGTTCAATGGATAGAAAATCCACATTCTCAGTTAATGAGAAGGGATTTAATAGGGCATTAAATCTTGGGACATATACTCAATAAGTAAATGTCCCAAGATGCATTACTACACCAATAAGTATTAAGCATACAAAAAAAGAGTAATGTTATATTCAGTCGTTGAGTGTATAAGTACCATGTAGTCGCTTTGAAAAAGAGTGGAATTTATTATTAAAAAAAATATTTTTTCATGTAGATCCCGTATTTATTCACTTTTTTTAAAGTAATTGCCTCATGATTGCAATTATTATTTTCCAAAAAGAAATATCTTCATTCGCTAAAAACATCAAAAGCCACAACTCATCGACTTTGATATACTAATCAATATAATCACCTTGTCCAGAAACTGGAAAACCAATATCATCCCCTAGAATAACCCTATACGGGGGAGGCAGCCTCCACAAATCAAACCAAATTAACAATAAAACAATTTTTAATGTTTAAGATCAGTAAAAATTATGCCCTTTCTGATAAATCAGCTAGCAGAAACAAAGTTCCGTATTCATCATGGACGAACAAAAGACGTGCATATCCAAGGTTGAAAGAGAAAGATGGTACCAAACACGTACTTCTCAACTGTCAAAATGCTCATGGGAAATCCACCCCTTCAACCGAAAGCTTTCAAGAATCACTTAGCGGAAGATGAACCTGAAGAAAGTCGTTGACTCCGTGCTTTATCAGCTCTTTCCACGTAATCTTGATGGGACTGGTGTTTCGTTCCTACAAGAAGAAAATAATTTATTAGCGCAAACAATTTCTTTATTTTTTCCATTTTTAGTTTTGGGGATAGTAAAAGCAGAAAGGTAAACAGGCATGCAGGTGCAACTAAGACCTCTGTCTGTCTTATAAGATAAACTTTCGCACGGTTGAGGAACTACTGATTAGTGGGTTATCAATCAAAAACACTCTCTTGGGTAAACTAGTAACATGACAACAGTCCCAGAATTTTTCTAAAGCACCACCAAATTAAAATGCATGCATTACCTGAACTACATGAAATATAACAGAAGATACCAACATTAAACGTCCCCAATACTTCTCAAACCAGGATTTGCAAACAGAAATAGGTCCTAGATGTATTTCAAGCTTTAACTTTTCCATTTCAAAGTAAGGTATTATCAATAAGGGCTTCAATAGTAAGAAAATATAATTATAAAATACTGGAGAGTGAAGGTGACATAAGGCAGGTTGGAGACAAGCTTCCTAGTAATTCTTGAGGTCGTAAAGGGAGATGTTAATGCATACACAATCTCACACAGATACATAGATTTGTGCAGCAGAACCACTACAATTACATAGCCCAAGTAGAAAATCATTGTTAATGGCAGAGAATAGAAGTAGGTTTGAGGAAATCTACAGAACTACATCAAAACATTGAGAGAGGGCATCTCTTGCAGGAGTTGGACATAGTACCATGACTACCAGTGCAACACACTCATGGTATCTTTATTAAGTGGCCATCTTCTACGGAGAAAGCTATTCAAGTTGTACTTAGATGACTGGTGGTATACTGATCGTGTATAGAACAATGACACCTACACCAGAGGTGAAGTAACTTTCAAATGTGACAGAAACAATGGACAACAATAATATAGTTGTTGAGGAGATTCGGGATTTGAATGCAGAAGATGGTGGGGAGGAAATTATGGGTTTGTCGTTGGGCCCTGTGAGGAGGAATGTTTAGTGTCGGGAGGGCAGTTGGGAGCTGTGTCTAGGGAAAACATTATTCCCTTGGTATCTCTTCCTCCGATAAACAATATAGTTGGTTCATCATCGAATTGGGTTCTGCATAAAATTAATGAGATTCAGTAGTGTGTGGGGCTTTCATATGAGGGATGCAATGACCAATTTGCAGCACTACTCGCTGCGATTTAGGTGGGCCACTTGCTTGAAACCAAATCAAGGTTTAAGAAAAGTAGGGAGTTAAAGTCTCTTTCTATCAACTATGACGCAAAGGGAGGTAGTTCGAGTCGAGGGAAGACTAAATGGAGGGCATTATGAAGCTGTCCTCGTAGAGGGAGTTTCAGGTTGTGGTTGGGGAGGTGAATCTTGTTTCCGTTCGGGCTTGGTGTATTTTGGATAAATTTATAATTTTCATGGGCTTATTGGTCATTAAGGGCTCTCTAGTATGGGCCAAGTGTTTCTTGTATATACCCAATGTACTTGTTTATTCCTATTGATATTAATATATATAATATTTTTACTTATAAAAAAAAATGGTGCGCTAGCCATTAAAGAAAGGGAAAGACAAGTTTAATGAGTTATGCATGGTACTTGTTATATGTTTATGTTAGAATAAGTAATGTATTAAGTATGCATGCCTTTCAAGAAAACCCTAAGTTTTTTATGTTTATTATATGATGTATTACTTATCGAGTATTGACGAGCTGTTGGCCAAGCATAGATGATGTGTCAGGGGGTTTTCGAGCTTAGTTAATAAGTGTCTTTTTTCAATTAAAAAGTCAATTTTAGATTTTCATGCTATGAAACTATATTTTTTGTTAAATAGTTTATATATATCTATATGAGTAACCAAATACACTGGACGTATACAAGAAAACACCTAACCCATTCTAGAGAGCTCCTAATGACCTAAAAAGCTCGTGAAAATTAGAAATATATCCAAGATACACCAAGCCCGAATTGGAATAGAATACACCTCCCCAACCCCAACCCCAACCCCTTATTTTCCATAAGACTAATACTCCACCCGAAACTCCCTCTATGAAGCGTCTTCATAATGCCCTCTCTTTAGTCTTCCCTCGACTTGAGCTACCTCCCTTAAGAGTTGTAGTTGATTGCCCAATAAAGACGCTTTAACTCCCTGTTTTTCTTAAAACTTGATTTGGTTTCAAGTGAGTGGCCCGCCCCAATCACAGTGAGTAGTGCTTTAAATTGGTCTTCACATCCTCCATATGAAAGCCCCACAATATGTTGAATCTTGTTAACCTTATGTAAAACCCAATCCAATGGTGAACCTGCTATATTGTTTATCGGAGGAAGAGAAACCAGGGGAACAACATTACTCCCAAACAGTTCCCAACTACACTCTCGACCCTAGACATTCCCCCTCACATGGCACCAGTGACAAATCCATAATTTCCTCCCTACCATATCCTACATTCAAATCTCGAACCTCCTCAATAGCAATATTGTTGATTTTCATTGTTGCTATCACCATTAAAGGTTCCTTCACCTCGGCATAGGTGTCGTCGTTCCATTGACGAGGACATTGTTTATAGGTACTCCACCCTCGACGATCCTTTCAATGCCACTTTGTCAGGCCCTACTGCTCCCTCAGGAGGCATAGAACAGGTAGGGGAAGCACTACCTTCTATGATCCTATTTTCATCTTCTGAAAAAGGCTCGTCTGCTTCTTCCAAAGTACTCAAAACCCTGGATGGACCCCCCATCTTCAACTAAAAGTGAATCCTGGAAAAAGGTACCATCCCCATTTGCTATTGGTGACTGAGGGCAGTTAAACGGCAAGCTGCCGATGTCCTGAGTGATATCGGCATGAACAGTGATGCCAACGTCCGACAACCCTATCTGTGATGGCGTTGAAATCCCCTTTGCCAACCCACAAGACCCCCTCCACTTCTCCCACCCTAAAACACCTGACAGAGGCAGCCATTCCACCCAGCAACACATGGTGCTTACCTTCCACTTCTCCCAATGTCACCTGACAGCCTTTGTCTCCTACAAGTGCCTTACCCTTTCCTTCCGCAGTGGAGCTATTTTTTGCCGGACTACCCCTAGGTGACCTCAACACTGAGGCGTATGAGGCACCTTTGACCAAGGAAGGCCGTCCCATTGTCTTTCCATCAACAAACTCCCCTATGTTTGCATGCTTCAGATTAGTGGCTTTGGACCTAGTGACGATTTGAATGGAATGCAGAAAATCTTTCCATCCGATGCCATTTGCGCCTTCTAGGATCACTACCAACTTTTCCTCCTTCCGTTCCAGAAATTTGAGAGTTGTAGAAAATTGCCCCTTGCATTAATATGGTGTTGAATGATGAGAAGTCCATTACCCATCCTTAGCTCCCTGAAGAATCCCTCATGACAGATGAGTTCTAAACAATCCTCTATCCCCTTAGCCACCCATGAATCTATCGTCCCAAATAGACACATGAACTTAACCATCCTTTTACTACGTTCAAAGATGCGAAAATTATTTCCTCCCTCTTTCTAAGAATGAAAGTTTTTTTATTCCACCTTCAACCACCTCTCACCATTTGAGAAGAATCTGCATCGCTCATCGTCATCCTCTAATCCCAAATCACAGGATCATCTCCCAGGATCATCTCAAGGAGAAAAGATGTTATATGAGAATAAAATGCAGATCTGAGATGTTATACGAGAAAAGATGTTATGGTACTACACCAGATATGTGCCAACGAACCAAATGAGTGGAAAATCCAGGTCGCTGGAGGGAGGACTGACACCGGAGTGCCCTCAGAGTCGTCGTTGGAGCCCATCGATCTTGTCTATGGCGGTGGTGGAGGCATAGGTTTGACGGTCGATGTCATCTCTGAGAGATCTCCTTAAAATCACCAAGAATCTCGTCGATTTAGCCTTAGAGAAAGATAGAGAGAGAGCCCTGAGACACTCCAGGTTGTCGGAGGGAGGACCGACGCCGGACTGCCCTCAGTGGAGTTGCCAAAGCCTATCATTCTTGTCTGTAGTAGTGGCAGCGTGCCTTAGGGTTTGGGTGGAGGATGACGGCGGGGTACCATAGTAATATAATCCCGTGGCTCTCTAATATTTTTTGTTATTTTTTTTGCGAATTTATGTTCAACAAATTAGGTATTTTTATTATGTTGGGTCTCTTTACCGGGCACAGTTACGAAAGCACGTAATACTCCTAATCTATGGGAAGGGAGTGTTACATAAGTGGATAGGTTTGAGAAGGTGCTTTTAATCAAGCTTAATCTATGTCCCTTAAGACATATACATCATTTTCCATGGAATCAACTGACACTCCAACTTCTAAACGATACCCGCCCAAATCAACATGGCTTTAAATTGAGCTCTCAATGGGAATACAAGGTACATCACATGAACAAAAGATGCCTTGCATCCCAGGATACTGGTCAAACCGTCTAAATTCACCCATTACCAACTGTGATTAACTCAAATTTGGCCAACTTAACTTCCAATTCTGATACTAAAAAGGAAAAAAAAGAAAGACCACATGTTCAGGATTTGTCTCACTAAATATTAGTGTGTCATCTGCAATAAAAGTTGTGAGATAAGAAGTCCTTTCACATTCAGGTCCCCACTGAGAAACTGGATAAAGGCCTGCTTGCATTAATGCTTAACTAATTCCTGATGATGGTCACCATAGCAAGTCACATTCGCTAAAACTAAAAAACTCAATATGTAGATGCAATGAACTATCCAAGTACACCATTTATCCCCAAAGTCACACCTTCTCAATATGGATAGTAGAAACACCAAAGAACATCCGGCGCCCCCAATATGACTCTCCCATCCAAAAATTTATTAGTGATAAGAGTTGAGTCTAAAATTTGCCTTCCCTTAATGAAGGCATTTTGAGATTGGGAGGTGATCTTTTGTAGCACCATCTTCAATCTATTTTGCAAGGACTTTAGTGATTATCTTGTAGACTCCGGTCACAACACATATGGGTCAAAATCTTTGATGTCAATGACCCTTGCCTTCTTCGGAATTTGAGCTATGAATATTGCATTAAGGCTTTTTAGAAATCTATTCTTGATGTGAAAATCATGGTAAACCTTCGTCAGACTTTTCCACCACATCCCGGCAAATTTGGAAGTAAGATGTGTTTTGCTTTATTTTCTGGTCTTAAATTGAATGCAAAAAATTGTAGCTTCAGATTATTATTATTATTATTATTTTTCACATTTCTTGTATTAAAGTTTTTATCTGATCCTCTTACTTTGATAGCATGAATTACAAGTCTATACACACCTCCTATAAGATATATCAACAGCGTATCATATCAAATTCTAGCTAAATATATGCTATTAACGGCATTTAGTTCAATTAAGATCATTTACCCAATCCTGAGATAGAGCCATTGATAGCTCACTTGGATGGATGTTATAGACCTCAATAAAAATCATATCATAATTGGATCTTCTAAATGATGCCAGAGATACGAGTCGATTCTCAACGCGCTGTACAATAAATTAGATTATAAAGAGACTTGAGAGTATCAATCATATAAATATATCTTTCTGAACATCTACGAGATAGATATCACAATTACCCGTAAGATACAGCCTCCAAACCCTTCTTAAACCCTATGACAAATGGATTTTAGTTTCTATTTTACTTACAGAAGCAGCGAAATTATGAATTCGAGCAAGTCCTATCTGAGAGAGAATTTTTTTTCTCGCCAACAATTGACATTTTTTCCCAATTAAATGCTGATGTAATAAATTATATAGTAAAAGATATACGGACTAACCTCGACTCATAAGGAACCAAGGGACGCCAAAGATGGCGGTGACGATGGCGATGCCAGCCGCGACGTGCTTCTTGTCACCACTGTAGAGGTAGTGCTCCACTCTCGACCTGAAACGGCCGCCACTAAATCCTTTTCCGTTGCTTTTTGCGTCGCTGCTCATTTTTTTTGTCGCAATTTCTAGCTAGGCATCGAGCCTAGCCGTGCCCTCGATTTATTTATATTTACGTACTCTTCGGTTGAGTCGGCGAAATAACAGCCCTGTATTGTTGGCTGTTCAGTGAATAATATCAAGTCCCAACCGAAGGTAAATAAATATTTTTTTAGTCGTTATCTCGGCAAATAAAATAAAAGTAATGTTATTTGTCTTTTTAATTATTATCTTCTAATCAACATTTAACGTTATATTAAATAATCAACATTTATCGTTATATTAAATAATCAACAAAATATCTTTTATTTGTTATTTGTTATTTTTATCAATCATTTAATACGCAGAAAAAAATATGAGAAGATAATAGTTAAAAAATATAATAAATAGCAATTTTTTATAAAATAATTAAACTATTTTATTTACTAATAATGATATCTTAATATATTATATTACAAAAGTGTTTATCAGTTTATGAATAATTATTTGTGAAAGATGGCTACATTACACTTTTATCCTTGAGTTTTATGATGGTTAGATTGTTTTAAAAAGTTACTACTCGCCCTGGGTAGGCGGGTGGGCGTGCATAGGGATATAACTGGTCCGGTTTGGTTCGGTTTTAGATAAAATCTAAGACTGAACCAATAGGCACCGGTTTTGTATTTTTAAAACCGATTACGCACTGATTTTCCTCATAAATCGGTACTCCGGTTTTACCGGTTTTCGGTCCGGTTTGGTTCAGTTTTCCGGTTTTAATAAAATATAAATTTGTCATTAAAAAATTCTGTTTAAAAAAAAACTGATTTAAAAATTCTGTTTTATTACAAATCTATTACTATTTACAAAAATCTGTTTTACACAAAAAAAACTGCTATGTAAAAAAATTCTATTATAAAAAATCTGCTTTATGAAAAAAAAAATCTGATATATAAAAAAATTCTGTTATAAAAAATCTGCTTTATAAATTGTTAATCTGCTATCTAAATAAAACTCTGCTATATAAAAACCTGCTATAACACAAAAACTAAAATAAGAAATCTAGTGTAAAAAAAAATCTGCTCTAAGCTTTAAGCTTTTAAATAAAACTGCTAAAATAAAATAAAATCTACAATAAAAAGAAAATTATGTTATGAAATAAAATAAGTCCAAAAGTCTAAATTACAAATCCAAAAGTCCAATAAATTACAAGTCCAAATTTCAAAAGTCTAAATTACAAGTCCAAAAGTCTAACAAATTACAAATCCAAATACCAAAAGTTTAAAGTACAAATCAAAAAGTCTAACAAATTACAAGTCCAAAATTTCAACAAATTACAAGTCCAAATTACAAATCTAAATTAGAAGTTCAAATGATAAGAACATCCAATAAAAAACTTTACAACTAGAACAAATAGCTAATAGTAATAGCTATGCACGAAGCCACCAACTCCAATAATCCATTCAATATGCACACTTTATTATTTCTTTTAAAAAAATGATCAAAACTATTTTATACAAACACAATCACAAAAATCTTAAATTTCGGATTCAACAACCCTAATAACACAAAAATCCTAAATTTTGGATTTATTGTATTAGTAAGTTTCTTTTGTTTCAAAATAATTTCAAATAACTTAAATAAATGAAATAAAAGAGAAAATAGAGAAAAATTACCGTTGAATGTGGACTCGTGAGAGAGGGGCAGTGAATTCGAAACTGAAGAAACCAAGTGGAATGCGGGACTGGAGTTTGAACTTTGAAGAAGAACTAAAGAAGAAAATAAGAACTGAAGAAGAAAAAATTACAGTGAAGTTTGAAGAAGAACTGAAGAAGAAAAGAAGAAGAAGAAGAAGAAGAAGCAGGGGAGTTCGAGTGACTGGCGGCGTAAACGTAATAATGCGGGACTGAAGGAGAAAATGAAATCCTTAAGCTTTAACCTAACTTGTGAAAAACGCACCGTATCAATGGTCTTGAAAACTTAACTAAGTATGAAACGCACCGGTCTTGATTTGCACTATTAGTAGGAATAGTATATATATATAATATAATAAACTATTAGTACACCAGTTACTTTTTAGTAGTAGTATATATATATATATAATATAATAAATTATTAGTATATCAATTAATGACTATTAGTATTATTATATATATATAATAAACTATTAGTATTAATACTATAAGTCTATATTAGTTTATTAGTATTAGTTATATATATTACTATTAGTTATAGTTATATAATATATTAGACAATATAATAGCATTAATAGTAAACTATTAGAATAGCTATATATTATTAGTATTAGTTATGGTGATTTAGTATAACTATGTTACTATATCAGTATGAGTATAACTATAGTCTATATTAGAATGTTAGTATATATGTGATTATTAATTTATTTTTTATATAATCACATATAGTATTAGTGTTACTATATCATTATTTTATATATGATTATTTAGTATAATGATTTATATACTATTTTATAGTATTACACATAGACTTAAAGTATAATACTAATAGTAATATAGTATTAGTATTAGATTATTAGTATTTAGTATTAGGTTTTAAACTTTAAATTGTATTGATATAATAGACTATATATATATAATAGACTAATAGACTATATAGTTTTACTTATACATAATAAATTAAAGAATATAACAACGCAATATAATATTAATACCGGAACTATAAGTCTATATTAGACTATTAGTATTAGTATATATATTAGTATTAGTCATAGCTATATAATATATTAAACTATATAATAGTATTAATATTAGACTATTAGTATAGTTATATATTAGTATTAGTTTTGGTGATTTAATTTAACTATATTAGTATGAGTATAACTATAGTCTATATTAGAATATTAGTATTAGTATATATGTGATTATTTTTTATGTGATTAATGATTATAAATAGACTTAAAGTATATTACCAATAGTAATATTTTATTAGACTATTAGTATCATTATAAATATTAGTATTAATTATAATATTAGTATTAATTATAGTGATTATTATAACTATATTATTAATAGACTATAGTGATTATTTTATATGTGATTATTTAGTTTAGTGATTTATATACTAATATTAGTATAGTAATTAATTTTGTATTAGTTTATTATAGTTTATACATAGACTGAAAGTATAATATTAATAGTAAATTAATAATATAATATTAGACTATTAGTATTTAGTATTAGGTCATAAAATGTAAATTGTAAAAATATAAATTATATACTAATATATATAATTTATATATATCTACTAATACCTCATGTACTTATCAAAAAAAAAAATTGAGAGTTTTAAGCTTATTAGGCCATCAAAGATTCAAAATTTAGTAATAACATTTGACTATATGAGTAATTTTTTTTCCTTCTTAGTTCTTACTTGTTATGATAAAATGTTATTAATAATATATATTTACAATATTATAAATTTAAAGCATATGATGAATTAAATTTTTATGTCTAAGATTAAACATTTATTTTATAAATTATAATAACATTATCTTATATATAATTATAATTTATATTATTATATATAATATAACACATCTTATATATAAAATTAATAAATATATAAATATATAAACAGTACCGGTCCGGTCCAGTCCCAAATTAACCAGAACCGGTTTCTCCCGGTTTTCAATTTATAAAACCGGTTCCGGACCGGACCGGACCAAAATCGGAAAAATCGGTCCGGTCCGGGCCGGTCTGGTCCGGTTTTCTGGTTTTTTAGGTCTTTTTTACACCCCTAGGCGTGCAACTACTCCATCTGTTCCCCTCCCTTGCCTGAGTGAGGGACACTTGCCAACCCTGCTCCCCAGCACCATCTCGCATATGTACCCCCATTCGGTTCCCGAGCATAAGGCCTTTCCAGAATTCACTAAACAAAAATCAAATATATCATGGCCAGTGGGTTTGCATAGAGACCTACACGCGCGACTGGCCATGCATTTGCGTAGAGACTCACAGTTGCGCTTGGCCATTGGATCTGATGCGGCAGCAACCTGTGACCCACGACCATGGCTTGGTCGTGGCTGTGGAGATTTCATAGAAGAAGAGGATTAGGAGGAGGATAAAAAGAAGAAGAAAATAAGACAAGGAGGAGAAAGAAGACGAGAGGGGTGTCAATGTGAGAGGAAGGAGAGAGGAGCTGATGTGAAGAAAAATTAGGGTTTTTAGGTTTATTTAGATTATTTTTTTAAAACATACATATATTATATCGCTGATTAGGTTACCTACCGATCACATAGCAAGATGGTAGATTGGGCAAGCGAACTGGGTTGTAGAAGGGGGTTGTCTGCACAAAATGGGGTGGGTCTGCATGACATATGTGTTTGACAATGCCCGCCTTGGAGCTAGCACTATTGCTCTTCAAGGTGCTCACCTTTGGGCAAGCATTATTGCTCTTCAAGGTGCTCAACTCGAGTTAAGAGCAATCTTCTCTTGCTTGGTGCATGATAGTGTTGCTCATCCCTAGGTGACCACACTATGGTTGTTTTCTATGCTAGCATTTATGCTTGCCTTGGGCGTGAATTTCTTCTCTCTCGAGTTATTTTATTACTTTGCTTGGTTTTTGCAAACAATGTTTTGATTAGATTGATCTTACTCGGTGATGCTGAACAATGGTATTTTCTTGCGTTGCTCAATTATCCTGAGCAATGTTTGGATTGGACTAGCATGCTTGGTGATCCCAAGCAAGACTTATTTTCTTGCTCTACTAAGTGATTATGAGTAGTGTATTGGCCAGATTGGTCTTACTTGGTGATCTTGAGCAAGGGTTATTTTCTTGCGTTGCTCGATTATCTCAAACATTGTATCGGTTGGACTTGCCTTGCTCAATGATCCTAAGCAAGCTTTATTTCCTTGCACTGCTCAATTATCCTGAGCAATGACTTGGTCAGACTGAGCTTACTTACTGATCCCAAGCTAGGGCTATGTTCTTGTGCCACTCGATTAACTTGAGCATTGTGTTGCTTGTCTGACCAGTGGGCGAAAGCTCGGGGCAAGCTTTCTAGTTGTTCATTCGATGGAAACCTCATTGGTTGCAGCCTTTGTGCCCACAATGATGGGTCGAGTTTCATTGCTTGCCCTAGCTTTGGTGAATGAGCGAGCTAAGGGCTTGCACGTTGGCTACTTGGGGTCGAGTTTTAGTACTCACCCATGATATTCCTACCATGTTCATTCTATTAGGTGAGCTATAAAGATCACCCATGAGGGAACTTTGTTGCTTGGGGCGAACTTCATTATTTACTCGTGATGGGATCCTTTGAGTGCTTGCCATGTTATTTTTTGGGAACGTAGGCCCTTATTCTTGTAGTTATGCTCGCCTCGGTCTTGATCTTCTTCTCTCCTGGGTTGCGAGCACTTGTTGCTCCCCCGATGCGAAATATTGTTGCTCGCCCAGTGCAAGCACTTTATGTACTATAATTCACAAACTTTCTTTTTAGATTTTTAAAAATTATTATTATTATTATTATTATTATTATTATTATTATTATTATTATTATTCCTATATAATATTATTTGGAAAAAATAGCAATTATATTCATCTTATTTTCTACACAACCATAATTCATAAAAATAAATAATAGTTGTTGGACTAACATTGTTATCATTTTACAAAATGCAATTCTTATTTTTAGGTTTCAATTTATGCTTTAATTCATGATTGGTCTTTAATTTATCATATCACCAATTTATTTTCTATGGTAACGTGTTTCAACTAGGCATAAAATCCTTTCTATCATACCTATATGTGTGATCTAATCATCTTGTTTGATTTAGTGATGAAATAATAAGCAAAGATGAAAGGAAGCCAAAGTATAATAACAAATATATTGAGATGGAGGGCAACACGCAAATGAGAAATTTTAAAATTTCATATCGTGTCTTAGCATATTTCAAAAAAATCAAAATAATACAAAATGATTGTATCTTAATATATTTTACATTTCAATTCAATCACCCATCAAATTTGAATTTGATGTTATTTTAGATCTCGAAAATTATTTATAATTCTTTTTCACGAAGACTTCTTTTTCAATGTACATCATCAAAGAATCAATTTGAAATTCATCTTTAATTTTGTTGTGAAGTCTAATTTTTAAAATATTCGTACTTGAAGATAATTTTTCTCGACTTATAATAGAAACAGAAAGAGTAAGCACAAATATAATTACACGAAAAGCAAATTGGTAGACATTTGATCTTCTAATGCTTACCAGTAATGAAATTATACCTTATGTTGTTACATTTTGTTGTTAAGGGTGGATACTTGAAAAGTGCTATAGCTATAAAGAGATCCTATAAAAATAAATTTATAAACTAACATGGCTTTATATTATGTCAGCTCACGTCATGTGAATTACCAAATCACATCACGTTTACGCGTGTTCACTTTAGCATTCATGTTTTACTGCCATGCATGCATATGTACACTATTAGTTAAGGTTATTTGTTAACTTATTGAGATTTGTAAATACATCTCATTTGATAGTCCCAACTACCATTCTTGAAATGTGAGATCATGTGCCAGGATCATGAGATGCAATCGAGGGTTGACTAGAGGAGGTCGATTAAACATCAATGCAACGATTCAACACTTATAACCTTGATGCTTCGTTTCATAGATAGTTTGTTGGCTTCCTTCGTTGAGTTGCATGAGCTACCCGAAGGACTAGGCTAGTATATTATAGTAGTCTTTGTATGTGATTAATGAGCGCTGTCTCTAATACTCATGTGTTACAGATCTTTGGACATACAATGTAACTTTTGAACGTCTGTTATGTGGATTTTATGAAGTATGTTTACGATTTTTGGATATGTTATTTCTGGTACATAGTATTGTTCAAAGAAAAAAATATCCATTGCGAATAGTGCATATTGTTAGATGCATGCTAGTTGCATTACATCTTTATTTGTCATGAATAGGGCATGTAATCTTGTGTTACATGTCCCGACGCTTTAGAATTCGATAAATCCCAAATGGAATTTGGGGGAGTCATGGGTTGTTTGGAAGAGGTTTCATACCATCCCATCTCATCTCATCTCATCTCATTTCAATTCCAAACATTACTTAAATACAAATACTTATCAATTTCTAATATTCAACTTTTTCATCTACAACTTTTCCAAATTTCCAAACAAAACATAAAAAACAATTCAATTTTTTTTTAAAATTTCAAAACAATTATAATATTAAAAAAAATTATATTTTAACAATATTTTAACTTTATAGTAGTTTTATTTAACTTTTTCTCTCTCATTTCCCACAACCCAAGAAAATATTATAACTTAAACTATTTAAGTTTCTCTCTCTCTCTCTCTCTCTCTCTCTCTCTCTCTCTCTCCCCTTTCCCAAAACTTAACTTTTTCTCTCTCCTTTCCCTCTCCTTGAAATCACATCATATTGGCATTGGAAATCACAACTCTTTAAAATCACATCATCAAGTTAGTCATTGATCATAATGAACAAAAAATGCATTTTCATGAGAGAAAGGATAGAATATGAAATCCTAAACATATCGCCAACATTTACCTCACATTACCAGCATAGTGGTAGGAGTGAACCTACCTTATTCTAAATACTAATGGTTGCACTAGTGGTGGCAGTATGTCGGTTGATGAATACTCTGAGCTCTCAGCTTTTTTGAAGTCCTTGAAGAAAAGAAAGTGTATTTGAAGTACTTCACAATCTCTAAGGTTAGATGTTAATTATCATCCAATGTTGATCATATGATAGGACTATCAATCACGTTCTTGATGGATCCTAACCTTGGACTGGTTGAAAGGGTGATCTTGAATCTTGGTTGTCCATATGTCCTCAGGATTGAAGAATGGTAGAGATCAAGTGGATTGATGGGACAAGGCGTGCACTAGGGGTGGCAATATATGACAAGACCCGTTAACCCAACATGAACACGACACGATAATAACGGTTTGGGTTTAGCCTTAATGAGTTCAGGTCAAAATGGATTAACTTGTTAAGACATGTTATGACTTGTTTTTAACATATTACTAACGTGTCAACCCGTTACGACTTGTTAAGAAAATTAAAATTACATTTTACCCTTAACCTAAAAACTAAAAAATCCTAAACTAAACTATGCCATGTGACTCTCACGTATCACCCTCGCCTCACAAATTCTGAAACTCACAATCTCAAATGATAGATTCCCACTTCTTAGATTCATCTTCAAAACCCTAGGTCCTTAACTCACGTGGCCACCTAGCCACCTCCCTCATGAGTCACAGCCTAGCCACCAGCCACCAACCACTCAGCTTCCTTAGACTCTCACGGAGTCCAAGGCCATCTTTGAGTCTCTCATAGAACTTCTTCTCTTCTCCAGTTCTCCGCAACCCTGTTAGGCTGGTAGGTTGGTAGTAGCTCCTTCTTCTATTGGTTTTGGTTCCTGTAAGGCCCTTGTTTGGTTGGTAGCAGCCCTTTCTTCACTTCTTCTCTCAAGATCTCTAACAATAGCCAATACGGTAACTTCTTCTTCCTCTTTCTTTTCTTCTTCTAGTCTTATGTTGTTGGCCTTAGTCCTTTTAGGGTTTCTCTTAGCTATGCCAGAGGTTCTTTATCTTTTTTATTTTATTTTATTTTATTTTTATGGGAAACATACTTCATTCATTCATGATAGAGAAGTTACATCTTTGATCTGATACATATAGAGAAATTCCTAGATTACAAGCCAACTACTACTTTTAAAACTCTCAAATACACAAATTTCTTTGTGACTAGCATGGTCTTAACAACTACTAAAGCTCTCTATAGACAAATAGAGATTTCATACCCCGCCCTCTACAGAAGAAGAGGACTTATACTTTGTGGAAAAAATGTCCAAGAGACTATTTATTTTTTATTATTACCTAAAACAAAAGGAAATAACAGTAAACATAAAGATAAATGTGAAAATAATGAATTATAACTTAAATCTACTCCGGTAGACTTTTAGGATGCCTCTGATGTACTGGAAAACTGTAGATCCGCCTTTTCAGTTTGAAGGAAAATGAAATATATGAAGCAAAGAGAATGTGATGGCGCATAAGGGACAAACACCACACGCTATGCTAGGAGTGTGGCGGACAGTCGAGTCTAAAGAAACAGAGGTCCCTGGTCCCAGAAATGCCGCACGTGGCGACAACAGGAGCTTCTCGGTGCGGCATTGCATGGATCTAATGCGCGCTTTGATCTACATGTATGACTCACAAGTCGCTCTGTTTGATGAAAATCTTCGGCCGTTTGAAGGATCAGTGGTTTAGGAATCCTACGGTGGGACGCATGGTGGTCACTGGGCTCTAGAAAACAAAAAATTGACATTTCTCCATGCTTTGGATGGAAAACAAAAAACTGGAAAATAAACAAACTAGAAACTGGAAAAAAATGGAAAACAAACCAAAAACTAGGGGGGGAGCCAAACCCCCTCTGGGATGGGTTTTTGCTGGGGGCGAGACTCTTTAGAGAAAAGGGTAAAAAAGTTGTTTTAAGAGAGTTATTAAATAAAAAATCCACCAAAAGTTCTTTATGGTAGCTCTATAAACCAATCATATTTGTGGGGAAGGGAGCATGCCTAGACTTTAGAAATGAGGCCCGGCTCTCGAGTCTCTTCGAATCTCCCTCTCTATCATTTTTTGGTTTCTTTTTTACTTTCTTAGGTGTCGGAGTGTTTGATCCCACTACTGAGTCACGTTTTGGTCGAGAAAATCGTCCCCTAGTCCAAGACCCATATTAGAGTTAAAATATATTTTTAACCTTATTATTGTTTTTCCCGCCTTTATTCAAATGTATATAAAGACACGTTTGTAATATTTTGGTACACAGAATACAATTTACATTTTTCCATCTTTGTTTTCCATTTCTTTTCTTGACATGGTATCAGAAGATTTTTTTTTCCTGCAAAACACAATCATGTCTGAATCATCTATTTCCTCAAATCCTTCCCCTTCTCCTCATGAAGATCCTTCAAGTCTTTTCTTCCTTCATCATGGTGACAATCCAGGTACGTTGCTCGTTACACAAGTTCTCAATGGTGAGAACTATTATACCTGGTGTCGATCCATGCCAATGGCGTTAACTGCGAAGAACAAAATTGGATTTGTTGATGGCTCCATATTGAAGCCTTCCGATTCTTCTCCTCAATTTTCCACTTGGATCCGATGTAATAATATGGTTTTGTCTTGGCTACTCAACTCTTTATCTAATGAGATTGCCTCTAGTGTGATCTATGAAGACTCTGCAACAGTGATGTGGTGCGATCTCAAAGATCGATTTTCTCAGGCCAATGGACCTCGTATCTTCCAATTACAAAAAGCTATTGCTTCTCTTACACAAGAGAATCTCACAGTCAGTGCATATTTTACACAAATGAAAGGATTATGGGATGAGTTAGTCAATTACATGCCACTGCCATTGTGTTTTTGTGGTGCTCTACGCTTTCTATCTGATCTCCAACAACAAGATTACGTTATGCATTTTCATATGGGAATAAATGACCGGTACTCTCATATTGGAGGTTAGATTTTGTTAATTGATCCTCTCCCTCAGATTAACAAAATTTTCTCTCTTGTTCTTCAAGAAGAGAGATAAAGAGACATCGAATCTGTCATGATTCCTTTCGTTCCTTCTACTGCTTTGTCTTCGAGCAGTGTTGGAAAATCCTCTGCTGGTAATAAGGCCTCTATTCGAAAGGACAGACCTCTATGTTCTCATTGTGGATTGCAAGGTCACACTGTTGATAAATGCTTTAAACTTCATGGATATTCACCAGGATATCGATTTAAAGCTAGATCCTCAACTCCTTCTGCTAATCAAGCAGTCTCCAATGATTCCAATTTATCTCTACCTCTTTCTCATTCCTAGTGTCAACAACTTTTGGCACTTCTTAACCCCGAGTCTTCTGCTCCTACTCATCAGGCAGCAAATATAATTACCTCCTATCCTTTTGATCATCTCTCAGGTAAATTTTCAATTAATCATTTAGTTTTTTCCACTATCAATAAAACTTCCAAACAATTTTCTAATCATGACTGGATAATTGATATTGGTGCGACTGATCATATGGTCTACTCAATATCTTTATTCACCTCATATCAACCTGTGCACAACACTGTCGTGAAGCTTTCTAATGGAACTTCTACTCCATTAAGTCATATAGATTTCATTTTCTTATCACCGAACCTTATCTTACATAATGTTCTATATGTGCCTTTGTTTACCTTTAATCTCATTTCTATTAGCAAGCTAACCAGTTCCTCTTGCTGCCTTATTTTTCTTCATAATGCATGCTTTATTCTAGACCTCATACATTGGAGGATGATTGGGAGGGGACAAGCTAGAGAAGGGTTATACTTGCTGCAACCTCCACCAATTCATGGTTTTGTGTCTCACAATGTATCTTCTCATGCTGCTTCTTTCAATGTTGAACCATATACTTTTAATTCTATTTCTAATAGTTGTAATAATGTCTTTGTTTCTATTTGGCATCAAAGGATGCGACATCCATCCTTATCTATGATGAAACTGTTGCCTCAGTTTTCTTCCATCGTTTCTAAAAATAATTCTCATTATTGTAGTGTTTGTCCTCTTGCTAAACACAAATAGTTACCATTTCCAAAAGTGAACACACTTCTTTAAATCCTTTTGATCTTGTTCATGTTGATATTTGGAGACCTTTTTATCCTCCATCCATAGAAGGTTTTCGTTATTTTTTAACCATAGTGGATGACTGTGGATGACTATTATGCCGCCCCCAAATTCCGCTTGGAATTGAATGGACATCTGAAACGTCGGGACATGCAACATATGGTTACCTGCCCCCGTTCATGACATATAAGATGCAATGTTCATAACATGCATCTAACATTATGCAATATTCGCAGTAGATAATTTTTTTTTTCTTTTCTTGAGCAATACTATGCACCAAACTTATAATATCCCAAATAGTTAAATCGTAATCCAAGCATGCTTAACAAATTAAACATCCACGATTTCAGTATGAGTCTTAGAAGACTATAACCTCAAAAACATGGGAGACCAAACTCCATATTTACATTACCATAATACACTATTGAGGAAGTTCGTCGAGTAACTCACGTAACTTGACTAACGAGGCCAGAAAACTGTCCAAAAACTAACTATGGAAGTTGTAAGCTCCGCGTCGTGTCTGCGGCGTCTAGTCAACCTCCTTCAGTCTACGAACGTCTGCTCCCTGCTCTGATCCTGACACATCGCCTACCATTCGGGGGGAATGGTAGTTGGGACTACCACGGTGAGATTTGATTACAAATCTCAGTAAGTTAACAAGAAACTCCCACACAGGTTAAAGATGCATGCATGGCAGTAAAAGCATAAATGCATAAGTAAAGTCGTACATAAGCATAGCATAACTTGAGACATATAGCATGACATAACCTGAACTTAAACGTGAACTGAACTTGACTTAACATGACATGAACTTGAGCTTAAAACATAACATGGACTAGCAACATAACATGAACGTGAAACTTGCAACATAACATGGACATGAACATAACATAACATGAACGTGAGCTTGAACATATCATAAACGTGAACATAACATGATGTGAACATGAACTTGGAACATAACATGAACATGAACATAACATGTACGTGAGCATAACATAACATGAACTTGATCTGAAACTTGACTTATCATGCACTTGATCTGAAACTTGACTTAACATAAACTTGGAATCTTATTCAATTGTCTTGATTAATAACGTGACCATATGGGTGCTACACGGGTCCCCTAGAGCCGTGTGTCCCTGCCGATTACCGCATCACAACACAGGTATCTAGACCAGCTGTGAGTGCGTTAATACGTACTCCACAGTTGTTGTGGCCCCACGTATTCTACGTGTCACAATTGCTGTGTCTCACGTAGTGTATGCTCCACAGTTGTTGTGGCCCCATACTTCATGCTCCACAGTTGTTGTGGCCCCATGAATACACGTAACATAAAATATGGCACCATCGGCGTTAGTGCCTGGCGCGCTCCGGTGACCAGTTACTTAGGCCCCATTCGCAACCTGTTGACTGTACTTCGTCAACCCAGGGAATTTCACACCTATTTAGACACTCCAGCGTGAACAAAGGAGTTCCACTAGGATATTACCCCATCCTAGCATTTAGGGTCGTGATTGACATGAATAACTTAACTTGAACATGATCTGAAACTTATATGAACTTTACATAAGGTGAACCACGCTTGAGTCCGTGGCACCGCATAACATAACTTGTGGTGAACATGCTTAGATCCGTGTCACCCTTAACATAACTTGTGATGAACACGCTTAGGTCCGTGCCATCCTTAACATAACTTGTGGTGAACACGCTTAGGTCCGTGTCACTCTTAAATATCTTATCTTTCTTAATACATGAGATATTATTTAATATCATGAACTTTTCTAACATGGCGTATACTTGTAAATGGCACAATATGATTTAAACATAAACATTCCATGACATACATGTAACATATGACATACTTAACATGGCATACTTATAACATACAACATTGCATGACATAAAAGATTTTGTAACAGATAAATATTCATAAAAGAATAAATCATGCGTAACAGATAAACATGTAATGACATGACATATATGATAACATACATACATAAATTGTAGTTCCCTTACCCATCATACATACACAATAAACTGATAGTAAGTTAGAAGCTAACTTACCTCGATTGTCACGTTCTACGAGAATAAAGTGCGATATACGAGAAACTGTAAAAGGTCATTCTAAAAGTTAGAAATTTAATTACTAACAATTAGAAACATGGAAACAAGTTATCTTAGAGTAAAATTATCATTTTACCCTCTACATGTGGGAAAACGACCATTTTACCCATAACTTAAGGATTTCATATCCTAACTCCAAAAATTTCCAAAATTTACATTCCTCATGTAAATTTTGTTCTAAACTCAAATATCAACTCAGAAAAAAATTTAAAACAAAACAACACTATGGAAAACACACTATGGCCGAAACATCCATAGGCCATTTCTCTTGATTTTTGTTACAATTCCTTCCAACTTCAAAACTCATGCTTAAACCAAAATTTTACAACAAACATCTTCCAATCCTAAGTTTAAAACCATACTTGAAACATCCATTTAGAAAAAGCTAATAATCAACACCAAACTTTTTTGTAAAAAGATCAAAACACTTGAATCACAAGCTTTGTCCTTAAATCAAAACATCTCCAAGAATTCCAAAAAATCTAATCTTACTTCTAACATATTCATAACATCATCCTCAGATAAACCATGCTTTAAATCATCAAACTAAAGTCACCAAAATCACAAAAATAACACTTGGAGTTTTTGATTTTACACTTAGTCCAAAAACAGAAACTTTTTCTTAACTAGCTTTGATAAATCTCTTGATCAATGGCTTAAGAAGGTGAGATCTTTGAAATAAAGTATCACATGGTTTAAAAACGTGTCCTAAAGAATATCCAACCATCAAAATTAAAATCACATGGCTAAAACCCAATAAAACATGGATCTAACCTAAAAACATCAAATCTTAGGCCTAACCGAAATTCTCTTGCATAGAAAAATCATATCTTTGAAACTAATACTAAATATCTCCAAAATAACATCCTAACATGAAAATAAGAGACTTAGGATCATCATATAAAAATATCAAAGCCTTTAGAGTAAGATCAAACCTCAAAATATTCAAACTTTATCCAAATAAAAACTGTTTTGTCACTTCCAGTTTTCATGTTTCTAGATCTAATAAAATCTATCATCAAAATCTTTATTCATGCAACAAAACCTCAATGAAAACTCTTAAACACATTCTAAGAACACTCCATAAAATTTTCGGACCAAGATATATCCATTAGCTTGGTCAAAAACTCCAAAACATAACACACTCTCCAGATTCACGCCCAGAATGACCTTTCCATGGTTAAAAATACTTTTGACCGACCAAATGACCATGGAATGATACGAAAAATACATCTACGGAAACTAGACTCAAAGAGGAACAACTTTTATGAAGGAGTCATCGTGTGAAAATACTTACAAAGGGTCGAAAAACTCCACGCAAAAAGACCCAGAAATCTGCCCGAGAGAGCTCTTTTGGGTTTCTCTCTAAGAACGGGGTGAAGAAATGATTAAAGTGAAGTAAGTGTGTCTTGCACGACTCAAGACTTCTGTAGGGAGAATATTTGGACCTTAATGATCATTGAGTGGAGGTGTAGACATGTGACATAATGTAGAGGATAGTGGGGGGCAAAAGACAACTTACAAAGGCTATGAGACATGGGACTTGATGGGGTGGGTTCCTCCATATTAATGAGTGCAACTTGATGCAATGAATGGTCTGCCAAGTGGGGGAGGAAATTTCTCCAAGAAGCTATGCCAAGGTGGCCAAAATTCGTGGGCTTTAGTGGGCCTTAGTGGGCCTCAACCAAGTGGGCTTCAATTTGGGGTTTAAAGGGGGTTTGGTTAGGGTTTGAGATGCTATCAAGCCCAAATCCAATTTTTCTTGGCCCAATCAAATTTCTAAGGTTTAAAATGTTGGATAAAGATGTCATAATAGGAATTTGAGAAATTAATAGCATGTGAAAGTGATTTAATCAAGTGATTAAACACAATACTAGAAATTGGATCAAAAAGGGTTTGAATGCCAACTTTAGGGTTTGGGGAAACCGTTTAGGGTTTCGGTTTCAACCAAGTTTTTGGGGTTTCAAATAGATTTCAACCATTTAGGGTTTCACTAGGGTTGAAACCCTTTTTGATCTGACTCAATTTGGTTAATCAGATGAAAAAATGTTTTGCTTAGGTGGCATGATTTCACACATTGATTTCCTTCACAAATCCATCTAATGGTTTCTCTTTGTGCCAGGTATCTAATACTATTCATTATGTGTGGTTAAGATCTTTCCAAGTGTCCAAATAAAACTTATCTAACCTAATTTGGACATTCCATACTGTGATTTTGAAAACACTGCACTTAGTATGCTTATCGAGGTTACTATTCACTCCGAAAAAGTGCATAATAAACTTAGTACTGAAAATCCTAAATATTCAATTAAGCCTAGTGGTGTAGACTATAATGTAATCTGACACTTCTAACTACCTCAAACAATTAAAATCGCATTTCTGGCACCACAGTGAATGATAACACTAACTATGTTGACATACTAGAACTTATGCGATTAGCCAATTCGTAAAAAATTATGGGATTTTCACGAGGTTTCTAATGTCTATAGAAATTCTACCATTGAATTTCTAGCGGGTTGTTACAACTATTCTCGTAGTACTTGGATTTATATGCTCAAATCTAAATCTGATGCTCAAAGTCATTTACAATATTTTACAGCTATGGTTGAAAATTAGTTTGCTTCTACTATCAAAATAATTAGGTTTGATCATGGAAATGAGTTTGCTATGCATTATTTCTTTTCTAGCAAAGGCATTATCCATAAGTTATCCTATGTAGCTACTCTCCAATAGAATTCAGTAGTTGAAAGGAAGCATCAGCACATTCTAAATGTAGCTCGAGCTTTCCTTTTTCAATCCAATGTTCGATTGATCATTTTTTGGAGTGATTGCATCCTCACTGCCGTGTATCTAATCAATAGGACTCTTCCAATCATTTCCAATAAAACTCCTTATGAATTGCTCTTTCATAAATCACCATCATATACTCATTTAAGAGTATTTAGTTCACTGTGTTATGCTTCTACTCTTACACATAATATATCTAAATTTGCCCCCCGAGCTTATCGATGCATTTTCCTTTGATATCTTTTACTTCTAAGGGTTACAAATTGTATGAAATTGATGATCATTCCATTTTTGTTTCCAGAGATGTTACATTTCATGAGTAGATTTTCCATTTCAAATTTGTTTCTCATAACATTGATAACTTCTCATTTTTGAATCTATCATCGTCTGTTGTCCTTCCTAGTCCAATTCTTGATACTTCTAGTCATAATCACTCATTTACTGCTCCTATGCCTTCCTCTCTCGATCCTATTCCAATCCCACTATACTAGATCCATCACCTCCATGTAGAAGATCATTGAGATCACACAAACCACTTGGTTACTTGCAGGATTACCACCGTCATTTGGCAACTTCTACTGATTGTTTTATCCCATCTTCACATCCTTTTATTGGTCCTTAATCAGGTAAGCAATACTCCCTTTCATCTGTTCTTTCTTATTCCAAGTTATCTTCACCTCATCGAGCATATACTTTAACCATTTCATCACTTTTTGAGTCCAAATTCTATCATCAAGCTATAAAATATTCCCATTGGAGAACTGCTATGGCAGAGGAGATTACTGCACTTCAGTAGAATAAGACTTGGACATTGACAACTCTACCACCTGGAAAACATCCAATTGGATGCAAATGGTTATCCAAGGTCAAACTTAAGTCTTATGGAAGCCTTGAAAGGTATAAGGCTAGGCTAGTAGCTAAAAGTTTTACCCAACTAGAAGGAATTGATTTTTTTGATACATTTTCATCGGTTGCAAAAATGGTTACAATCAAGTGTTTATTAGCCATTGCAGCTATTAAGGATTGGTATCTTATTCAATTGGATGTCAACAATGCTTTTTTGCATGGTGAATTGAAAGAAGAAGTCTATATGTCCCTACCTCCTAGTTTTGGTGAAAAATGAGACACTAGAGTATGCAGACTCAATAAATCCTTATATGGATTGAAGCAAGCATCTCCTACAATGGTTTGCTAAGTTTTCCTCCACCATTATTCAACATGGTTTTGTCCATCAAGAGCTGATTATTCACTCTTCACTTGGTCAAAAGGCTCTTCTTTATTAATTGCTAGCAATGATATTTTTGCAGTGGATACTCTCAAGAAATTCCTTGATGATCAATTTTAAATTGAAAGATCTTGGTCCATTAACTTTTTTTTTTTTATTTGAAATTGCTTGTAGCTCCAAAGGTATATCCCTTTCTCAAAGGAAATACACCCTGGAGATTTTATCTGACACTAGTTATTTGGGAATTAAACCAGTTAAGACTCCCATAGAACAAAACCTGAAGTTGTCTTGGTGTGAAGGTGTTCTTCTTGAAGATGCCAAAGTTTATAGAAGATTGGTCGGTCATTTATTATATCTTACAATCACTAGACCCGATATCACATTTGCTGTGCATGTCCTTGGTCAGTTTATGGATTCACCCCAGAAGCCTCATTTAAATGCTGCATATCGGGTCCTACAATACTTGAAATATGCTCCTGGCCAAGTATATAAAGACACGTTTCTAATATTTTGGTACACAGAATACAAATTACATTTTTCCATCTTTGTTTCTCATCTTTGTTTTCCAATTATGTTATTTACAACCCATGCCAACATTTTGCTTCCCAAGAAAGCTACCATGGTCAATTCCCTTACTCTACACCCATTTTTTTCTTCATTTCTCTACTTCTCACTGTCGATTTGTTTGATTATTTTGGAATCTGAAGAAAACAGAACGAACCCAATAAGGAAAATTAAGTGTAATAGGCTGTATTGGGTGATGAGATTCGCAAGTTTGTTGCGTTTCTTTCTTTCCCTCCATTTTCTCAGCATCCAAACAATAACTGAAGGTTTCCTGTTTCTGAGATAGTTGAAGACCAATGGTTAGAATACTGGTAAGTCTTATGTTATTGGTACTTTTTTAGCCTTATATGGTAGTTCCATAATGTTCTCGTCGAGAGTTAGTTCTACACTATATTTTATTTTTATTTGATTGTTGTAGGCCTGTCTACAAAAGTTTCTTTTTTGAAATGGTTTCTACTACAAAATGGGGTCAATGAGGTTCAAACTGCTCAGTTTATGCAGAACTATCGAAGTAGGGAAGTTGGTCAATCATATTTCACCTTTGTTTGGACAACTTTAGTTGCTATGGCTCATGCACTTCTAGTTAATGACTAAAATTAGACATCAAGTGGTATTCTCCCTATCCATTTTTATACTTCCAAACATTTATGTTTTGTACACATTACCCACACACACCCCTCTCTGGGATAGTTAATTAATTTGAAATTAATATTTTGCTAACCACAGATTCTCTGCAATGGGCCAGGGACTTGTGTTCCACTATGTGCAATTGCGTTCTTTTTCAAGGTGTGGATGTATTAATTCTTTTTGCCTCTCATCTCGTTATTTTTTTGTAAAATGATGTTGGAGTTAACCTTTTAACCTTAATTGCAGGTTGTGGGGGTTAGATGGTCATCTGTTTTCTATGTCGAGAGTATAGCAAGAGTGAGAAGGCTCCCATTAAGTGGCTTGTTGCTTTACAAATTACGAATAACAGATTAGTTCTTTATACAGTGGCCACAACTGCAGAGACAATATCCACGAGCTCACTATGTTGGCTGTCTCATGTAGTTTATCGAATGCAATTGTCAACATTGGTATTCTCTTCAACCTCAGTTTTGCAATGCAGTCAAGATTGCCATTTTATCTATAGCCTATCTATGTTCTCTTTGTCCAACTAGAGTTGCTCACTAGATAGTGTATGGTAATGTGGACTATAATTGTTACCCTCATTTAAGCCATGAGGAAGAGGGATGTCATGGAGTTAACTGATGCCATTTTTTTAATTCTTTTATTGATACCATTTTTTTAATAGAAACATAAAAAAAAAAAAAAATTAGACGAGTTAACTGAAGATGTAATGGAGTTGGATAACAACAAGAGCAAGGAGAATGCTACACTTCCTCTTACAAGTTCAAAATTTGTTTAGATTTGTGTGTGTATCATCATATTTGGGATTGTAACACTAATATTATTACAATATATTTATCATATTTGGTACTGTTGGAATTTAATTTCAGTATATTTATTTTTGAAATGTAATTTCATACTTGTAGTTAGTTTTGTATTTTTTTTTTATAAATATTGTGATTTTAATATTTATATAAAATTAATCATGTCAAACGGGTTTATTGGTCATGTTTGTGTCCATTAACATAAATGGGTTAAAACGGGTCATGTCGTGTAATTCATTATGTTAATGGGTCA
Source organism: Carya cathayensis (assembly GCA_011037825.1). Lineage (NCBI taxonomy): Eukaryota > Viridiplantae > Streptophyta > Magnoliopsida > Fagales > Juglandaceae > Carya > Carya cathayensis. The sequence goes on from QGSO01000443.1 coordinate 344,725, forward strand.
TGTTAGGGTTTGAAGTTTTGACGCGATAAGCTTAACGGGTTGTATTCGGGTTGATCAATATAGTATTATATACATATTTTGACACGACACAAACACGATTTGACAGCTTTAGCGTGCACATCTCTGCAACTTACCTTGGGACCAAGCCCGTAGTCATTCTCCTTATGACAGTCACCCACGTGGTGTTAGCCCTTATTTTTGAGGTATGATGTATGGCCTACAGTCTATATCCCTCATTTTCCAAGCTTATTCCTGTTTTGAGATCATTGATGAAGCATAGGCCCTGGGTACATCACATGTTGCCATTTGAGCTCTTCCTAGTTATCTTGGAGTGTTCCTTGCTTCACACAGGACTTGTGTTTGCCTGTTGCTCGCCTTATATTCGGTCAACACGTCCTTTGCTTGTTTGGTGTAGGGTGAACCTCCTTTAGTCGCCTTGTTTTCTTTGTGCTGTTCATGCCCGCCAAACTCCTCACAACCTATTGCTTGCCTTACTTCATTCCTACTTGCATATTGCTCACCTGGATGCCTCCTTTTCACTTGCATTTTGCCCGCCTGAGGGATTCCTTCTCTCAATTTGGCATGGTCCTTACAGAATTTATATCTTAGTATTCGAGATCTATACATTAAACATGTGATTGCTATGAGTTTTTACACTTCTCAATTAAATACATGTACATAATAATAAATAAAATAAACATTTACAATGGGAAGCATATTCAATTCACAATTAAGCTAAAAAAATCATAATTTGTCATGACCTGGATTTTTTTTTTATTTTATTTTATCTATTCTCTTTGTCATCGAGGTGATCGCCTGGCAAATAATTAAACAAATTTGCTAGACTCTAACCAAAGGAAGCCAAATCCCTAACACATGCAAACCATTTTTGTTCCATTTCTTGAATTCAAATATCTACACTCAAGAACCAATACAAAGAGAGTCATTTACCAAAATTAACCTAAACTATCCATGGTCGAAACATGTATGCTTCTAGTTAGGAGTTTTCTTATATTTTTCTTAGCCAATTTCTTTAATGCATGTAGTATACATTCATGTTCAAAGCATAAACTTCCTAGCCATGGCCGAAATATACTTTTGTACTAGAAATATTTTCATTATTCAACTCCCATTTTATACATGCAAACCCAAACACATGATATGTTCTTAGATTTCTTTCATCAAATCTCCTTTATTATTAACCTACTTACGTGCATGACCAATTCTTAGGCAAATTTCAGATTTTAAACTTAATCTATGGAAGAAAATACGAAGAGATTTGTAAAAGGGACTTACCTAGAGCTTATTTCCTTCCTGCCCAAGATGCTTTTATATTTCCCTTCTCCTCCTTTTCTCTCCTGATTATCTTGGTGAAGTTATGTGTTTATGGTTGTGGAGAGTAGAAATGTGTTCATTTGTGTGTTCAGTGGTGGTAGAAAAATGAAGGTATGTTGTTGTGGTGCGCGCCTCGGCTAGAAGCGAAATGGAGTGTTTTGGTGATTGTGAAGTGTAGAGAAAGGAAGAAGAAGAGAGAATGTATGATGGCATGGGGGATTTTTGTACAGGTTTTGGACAACATTTACTAAGGCAGGGTAGTTGGTGGGCTGATTTGGCAGACCATGTGCCCATCATGCAACTTGCCACATCAATCTGCAAGTTGATAGTCATATGTATATTCTTATATATAATTGCGTACTCCAATTTATGACATTCAAATGCAAAGGCCAATAGTTTTAGGTTTTGTTTGGAACACAATTGCTATCATATTATTTTATTACAATTTACAAATTGTTTACTATTATTCATAAACAAACTATTTCACTATTATTTACAAATTATTTGGGATATTCTTAACATCCAAATAGAGTTTTTATTTATTTATTTATTTACTTTTGAAGTTTGGTCATGTGAATATAATTGTTCCTATTAGTTATTTTTCTAAAAATTAGAATTTTAAAACTAATTGTTCTTATTATTATAATTCATGAGCCCAAGTGGTTTTTCTTCTTTGTTGTATAAAGTATAAACCACCCAATCCAAGTATTATTATCATAAGACTAAACACATTTCTTCTTTATCGGCAAGATCAAGCGACTGGTCATATACCTCTATATATCATGCTAAAACAAATACGTATATTCTTTACCAATCACACAACAAATTAACATTCCTACCCTTTCAACTGAGTCACTGTTATCAAGTTCTTGTGTAAAAAACATATAACCACGAATCCTGTCATCATCCCGAGATATGGTCAGAGTAATTGCAAAGAAAATCAATTTGGCCATCACTTAAGGTAGTAGCAGATGCTTTTGTTTTTCCTTCATCTCTATTCCCTTTTGGTTATCTTAGTGAGGTTATATGTTTATGATTGTGGAGAGGAATAGGTATGTGCACGCTCGCATGTGTGCATTCATTGGTGGCAAATAAATGAAGGTGTGAGTTTTGTGTGGTGCCTTGGCTAGAAGGAAAATGGAGTATGTTTGTGGTTGTGAAGTGTAGATAAGGAAGAAGAAGAGTGAAGTGTGTGATGGGTGATTTTTGTAAGGGGTTGGACAACATCTACTAGGGTAGAGGGGTAGAGGCGTCTGTTGGGTTAATTTGGCAAGCCATGTCACATCTAGCAAATGTTTGGCAACATTTACTAGTGAAGTATCAATCATGCAACTTGCCACATCAGTTGGCCTGCCACATGCATATTTTCTTTTTATATATAATATAATAAATATTGTATAATTTTAAAATGAAGATTTAGAAACATGTGTTTAATAAAAAAAATTATCCTATTTATCTCTTTAGTATTAGTCTCAAGTATAGGGTGTGTGTTTCTATGTTCCTTTACTCAGGTATCACACAATACCAAATCCTGAGTACAAATGTCATAATTCATGCGTTTAAGTGTAAATATATTTATTCTTTATCAGCATGATCAAGCACCTTGCTATATACCTCTATGTATCATTCTAAAACAAATATGTCTACTCTTCACCTATCGCATAACAAATTATCATTTCTACTCATCTAGTTTTTCATGGGATAGCTGTTGTTAGGATCTGATGTAAAATTCAAGTTTTACACATTCCAAATCACTAACCACCGTGTCATAATTCTACAAACGGCACCGAATTATATTTTTTAGAAGGAAAAATTTAAAACCTTTAAATATAATTTCTAAATTCCTAAAGTCCTTAATGTTAATTGCTTCTAAGACAATCTCAACCATGATTTAGTCACCATCCCAAGAGACGGTCAAAGTAATTGTAAATAATCAATTCGATGGTCGCTTAGGGTGGCAGTAATCTACCAAAAATCCTCTAGAGCTACTCTGGTCGGATATGGACTCATCCGGCATCAAAATGGTCAGATCAGACTGGGCTTGTCGGTACGACCATTGTGGCTAGATCCAGCACCAGATTTGACACTACCTCGGTGCCAGGGTGGGTTGTCACCACCCTAAAGGTGTCTGCTAGTGTAACAAACTTGCCCTAAGAAGGGTGGAATCGTTACGTACATACATGTTCTTCTTTCTTTCATTCTTTCTCTCTCTTCTCATTATTTTTTTCTAATAATATGCGATCAGCATGAACATGACACACGTGTACTCTAAATTTCTAATTTAATAAAGGGAACACCTGATAGATATTCTACTTAACATTCCTCCATAAACAGACTCCCAGAGTCTATCATACGTTCATAAAAACATAATTGTTCTAGTTAAGAAGAGACTCTATCTCTACCATATGTACAGGATGACACTAAGTCAATGTATAAGGGTTTACCATCACCCTACCATAACGGTTACAACATACCAAAAAATACATGGTTTAAAGTCAAACCCGACAAAATGTCCCGACAAGAGACTCATCTTAACATAAAAACATAACATCCATAAGCATAACCCATCATTCATGTAAGGTTGAACCAACAGGAAAGACACTAAATGTTTGCCTCTACCTCTGCAGTAATGCCTTGTTCTCCAGCCTTTTCGTCATTACCGGGACGTTTAAAACATAAACACAAAATGAGTCTAATGCTCAGTAAGTATTACTCCATGCCGTTAACGTACTAATCATCTATTCTTTTTCTTTTGAAAACATGCACACGTAAACATTTGCTACTTTGACAATGCTTTCATGCGTAAATAGTTTAAGAATTAAATCATACTTCCATACATAAATATTTAAACAGTACTTTCATGCATAAACATGTAAACAATACTTTCATGCATAAACATTTAAACAATAGTTTCATGCATAAACAGTTAAGAGTTTAGTCATGCTTTCATGCACACACTTACTTCATACTTTCATGCATATGTTTAAATCATACTTTCATACATACATTTAAATCATACTTTCATGATTTACATCATACTTTCATGCATACCTTTACTTTCATCTTTCACTTTCATTTGTCCGATACACACTATTAAGTCCCTTGTGTTAGGGTTAGCGGTCTTTTGGACTTGATTCCGCCGGTAGCCGCGGATTAGGAATCCCTTTCCATTAGGGTGCAGCACTGGGTGCACCACCAGTACTACTTACCTGGTATTGCAATATGCCCAGCCCTTTAGTACCATCATTCATTTATCAGTCATGGCCATTACATAATTTCATACATCCAAACATTCATTTCCTTTTCAGTCCTTTCTTTCTTTCGTTTAGTCCTTTACTTTTAAGTTCTTTTCATTTAACAGTTCATTCATGGAAAAATGTCATATAAAAGAATGAGCTTAAATATCATTTTTCATGCAATTACGTATTTTCATACCTTAACATTCTTTTTTTTTTTTTTTTGCAATCAAACATTTTCATTATATTTTCTTGGTACAATGCATATGCATTTATTTTGGAAAAAGAACATTCATGTCATACTACGTATAAATAAGGCATTAGTACTTCGAGAGAGCATGTAAGAAAACCTCATGACTTAGCATCTATGTGCATGCATTACTTATTTACATACAAATAATTATAATCGATAGAGTGTTTAACATGGGCTACCAAGAAAGGATTGTACATAGTATATACATTTATAATTTCTTTACAAGAACAGTTGAAGAGAGAGAGAGACATTCTTTCATAAGAGAACTTTGTGTGCAAGAAGCATGGTCATAGCTACTTACCTCTATGCTCCTCGATATTTCCAATCATCAATATGAGTCATATTCCAATAAATAATAAACGTGTTAATACTCATCCAATATCCTTTAGGCCTCCCTTTAAATGAGAAAGCCGCAATATTACAATTTAATGTTCTTTCTACCCTTAATGTTATCCTAATTAACTAACCTCTTAATACATTGGCTGCTGACAAAAAAGTCTTCTCTCTCTTGCTCTCTCCGAGGCGATAGAAGTGAAGAAAACTCTTGCTTCGGGCAAGGATAGTCTCCTGATTTTCGAATTGAAGGAGTGTTGTTTGGGTTTCTGTAGTGTAGATTCGACTGGAGTTGTTTTTTAGTGTTATACCGTGAGTGTGGTTCATATTTGAGAGATATAGGGGAAAGCTCAAGTAGTCATCCGAGTTTTATCCCAGCTTCTTTTTGAAGATAGAGTATGGCTGACAAAATCATAGAGAAATGGTACAAGCTCAAACTGACTGAGGCTGAACAAACAGAGGTCCATTTTGATCTGTCCACTGAAGAGATAGCCTTTCGAAGAGGTAACCTTTGCCTGTTGGGACTCATTGTGGCTGACAAAGTAGTCAACAGTGAAGCTTTCAAAGCCACCATGACCAGGATATGGAGGTTGAGAGGAGGAGTCCAGTTCAAAAGAATAGGTACAAACCTTTTCTTGTTAGAATTCCAAAAAGAAAGTGATATGGCAAAGATCAAGCAAGGTAGACCCTGGATGTTCGACCATAACCTGATCTGTTTAGAGGATTACAATGGATTAAGTGCGTCTAAATGATATGGGCTTTGACAAGGAACCAATCTGGGTCCAACTTCATAACATACCCCTTGGGGGTATGTCACAACCCCACCCTATCAAGAGCGAGACTGTAATCCCTTACCTGTTCTTTTTCTTCCATTATTATGACTGTAAATTTTATTCTAAATAAATGTCCATATTATTATTATTATTATTTTTTTTTTTTACAATGCGTGACGGCTCGAACGCATCACGCATGAACTCTAGGTTTCTAACTCAAAGAAACACCAAATAAACGTTCCTTTACATTCATTCATAAAGGGACTCTCAGAGTCCGTCATCCATTCATTCAACATAAGTACTTTAAACAAAAAGGGACTCAGTTCCTACAGTTCCTACAAAAGAAAACCAACTTAAAGCAGGAGGGGTTTCCATCACCCCACCATAATATACACTTTATACCCGAAGGTATCTTGTTTAAAGTTAACTAAACAGAACATCCTCGTACGTGGGGTCCATTTTCAAAACAACAAAAGACATACGCCGTCACCAGAAAGAACCAAACTACCCGGGGACTACTAAACGTCGGCCCCTCCCTCCTCAGCACTACCCAACTCCTCAGCAGATTCATCTGTACCTGGACGTTTAAAAACATAAAAAACAAAGTGAGTCTAATACTCAGTAAGTAGTACACCATGCAGTTAACTTAATAACATCTAACATTTCTTTTGAAAACATGCATCCATAAATTATTACTAACTCTAACAATACTTCCATGCATAACAGGTTAAAAGTCAAGCTATGCTTTCATGCATCCGCTCTCTTTATAATTTCATGCATACTCTTACTTCTTACTACCATGCATTTACTTACTTCATACTTTCATGCATACTTATATATCATACCTTCATGCATACACTTAAGTTACTCTTTCGCTTTCTTTTAGCCAACACACTATTACGCCCTGTGTGTTAGGGTTAGCGATCCCTTTGGGACCTGGATTCCGCCCGTGGCCACAGGTTAGGAACCCCTTTTCTGTTAGGGGGCAGCACTGGGTGCACTACCAGTACCACTTACCAGGCATTGCAATCTGCCCATTTTTTTGGTACCCTTCATCCTTCATATGGCCATTACATATTTTCATACATTAACCTTCATTTAATTTCTTTCTTTCTTTGAAATCAATCATGTTCAATATCTCTCTTAGTTAAATGCATATGCATTTATCTTTGAAAAAAATTAGCATTTCATGTCATGCTTACATATAAATAGGACCTTAATTATTTCCATGAACATGTATGAAATTCCATGACTTAGAATCTACATGCATGCATTACCATATACACATACAAACAATTATAATCAATAGGGTGCTTAACAAGGGCTACCAAGAAGAGCTTGTACATAATATAAGTTCCTTTATTCTTTAATTTAGAAGAACATTTGGAAAGAGATAGAGATATATTCTTTCACAAGAGAACTTGGCGTAGGCACATGGTCATAGCTACTTACCTCGACCCGTTGAAATCTCTTCAACTTCAGTGAATCCTAATCCAATAAATAACAAGTGTGTTAATACTCATCTAACATCCTTTAGGCCTCCACTTAATAATAAACTAAATATTATAAACTAACGTCGTTTTCTACCCTCAACGCTACTTTAAATGACTACCCTCTCGACAAATCCTTACAAAAGTAATATAAGAAGATAACTAACCTAGTTAACACATATTATTTAGTAAGGCATAACATAGGAAAATAGTTAAGATAATCCATTAAGTAATTCAAACCCTTAACCTCAAGGTTTATAGTTAGATCATTTAACAACCCCTTTTTAAAATAAGCTTATACAATTACATATAACCAAATTAATCTTAACACATCTAGCTTTCTAAGGAAGAAACACAACATTAAAACAACTCCATCTATACCTTTAAATCACTTAAACAAAGTATATATATATTTACATAAAACATAACACTAAAACAGCCCATATACATTAAATTATTTAAAACAGAACATACATATGTATATATACACAAAACGGAATATAAAACAGCCCCATATCTATGTAACAACTCAAAACAGAAAAAGAAAGCATATGTATACAAAACAGAATCTGTAAAACAGTCCCATATCTATTTAGCAACTCAAAACAGACATGAAAATATACACAAAACAGAATGTAAACAGCTTTGTATTTGTTTACAAAAACAAGTGAAACAAAACTTCCAAAAACAGCCTTGTATATACTCGGCTAACTCACTAAAATACCTACACTTTTATACAATCAAGCCTCAACATAAGGAGATGGAAATAAAACCAAAAACTGAAACAAAACTCACACATGGTTCGGTTGACATCAACCACACTTCAAACCATATACCAAAATTTCCATATATCATCTATACTAAGAAAATAGGTTAGGAACCTCTTACCCCTATTTCCTTCACTTCTTGAAGGATGAAACAACTTGGAAATTCCCAACAATACACAACTTCAAAGTGGCAAGGAAGGGGTATAGAATACGGTTTGGGAAAGGAATTTTCTTTCTTCCTTTGTTGGAAGCTCTCACGGTTCAAGAAATGGAGAAATACTTTGGTTTCCTCTTGAGTTAATAAATGAAGAGAGAGTGAGAGGGATGATGGTTGTCGTTAACTTGAAGAAGAGGAAAGAATTGCAATACTATTAGCCTTTAACCGACGGGAGCTTGAGGAGTAAAGTGGTCAATGTTTATCCTTGGTTAGGTAGGTATTGACTTGAAGGAGAGAAGAGAATTAAATGCTTTAGCCTTTAACCGAGTGAAGTTTCAGAAAAAGTGGTCAAAAGCCTACCTGATTGGATAGGATCTTGACTTGAATAAGTGAAAGAGGATTTAAAAGGCTTTGGCCTTTAACCGACGGGAGCAATTAGGATAAAGTTAGTCAAAAGTTCATCTTGGTTGGATGTCCAAGATTGAACCTAAATAGATATTCCTTCCACCTACTCCATCCAATGGCATAGAATTATAGGGGCAAATCTATAATTAATCCAAAGTGAAGGACTTAAAAGAAAAGATATTAAGGGTATAAAATATGCTCTTAACTCATTTTTTAATAATTCACCTAAAATAAAACACACCCAACTTAATATAGATAATTGAAATACAAAATAATAATAAAATCTTTTCATGAATTAAAATAAAATGAAGTAACGACTCACGTAGTAAGACTCAGGTATTACAGGGTATGACCAAGAAAGTGGGGAATAATATAGGGGAGTTGGTAGGAGAAGTCCTGGAGACTGACGTTGATGAAGAAGGGATTGGCTAGGGACCTTACCTTCGAGTCAAGATAGTCATTAATATTACAAAGCCCCTAATGAGAGGAACTATGAGTTGCTTTAATGGGAACCGGGTATGGATATCTTTTCGCTATGAAAGACTTCCATCTTTCTGTTTCAGCTGTGGGATTATCAAGCATGGACCATCAGGATGGGAGAGGCCTATGCTATCGAGCTCCATGCATGGAAGGGAGGAGCTTCAGTATGGAGCATGGTTACGTGCCTCATACCATAAGAACTTTGTCAAAGAGACACAGGAAGAACAAAGCTGGAAAGGTGCAAGACCAGTTCGAGCTTTAGAACTCAGGGAGGGAGATGATGACGTGGCTCAAGCCCACCTGCCACAAGAGAAGATGTCAACTAGCCCTAACATGGTCGAGGATACGTAGGACTCCTACCCACATGAAGGCCTGCCACCTTTGACAAGACTAGGCTCTCCAAGTCAACCACCAGGTACTTCCCCTATACCTTACCCTGAAGTCTTTTCTGAGAGAGGGGGGAATTTCAATACAAAGCATGGGGATAAAGTAGGAGGCCATATGCTGGGGTCTTCTGACATCCAGGGGGTAGAAAGCAAAAAAACAATAAGGGGCAAAAGGAGAACCACGTGCCTAAAACAGTATATAAAATCCCAACCCAAAGCTGTAGTCTTCATGATAGGACTTATAAAGAGCAGAGTATCCTGAATGAGCTAGATATGAATGTTGATATAAGAGCCAATGGATCAAGCTAGGGGAAAACATGGAAGAGGAGAAAACGTATAGATTATGATAACCCTCCTAATATGCAAGAGGACATGCAGGATCCAGATGTTCTTAATAAACCAGATACTATTCAAAGGAAGAGAAAGGGTGTACACAACATGTTGACAAGAAAAAAGATTAAAACTAGCATGAGGTTAATAGATGAGGATGTGATTGAAGGGGCAGTGGCTGGTGACATGATTTGCATTAGCTGGAACTGCCGTGGGCTTGGGAACCCACGGGGAGTTCGTGCACTTCGTGACCTGGTCAGGAAGGAAGTTCCCATGATCCTGTTCTTACAGGAGACTAAGTTACATGTGACTAAAATGGAGTATGTGAGAAGACAGTTGGGCTATGAATGCTGTTTTGCTATGAGTAGTGAAGGGAGAAGTGGGGGTTTGGCACTTATGTGGCAAGAGGAGATAAATTTGAGCCTGCAAAGCTATTCAAAGAACCATATTGATGCTATGATTTACAATGTAGAACATGATAGGTAGTGGTAGTTCACTGGTGTATATGGCCATCCTGAAACAGAATTAAGACAAGAAACTTGGAATACAATTCAATCTTTTAGGGGTGCAGAATCTGTCCCATGGTTAGTGTGTGGGGATTTCAATGAGGTTTTATGTTGGCAGGAAAAGAGAGGTGGTAAGGATAGACCTGAAAGACAAATGAGAGCCTTCAGACAGCTTATAGATGACTGCTCCTTAGTTGATATGGGTTTTATGGGACCCCCATTCACTTGGTGTAATAAAAGGGAGGCCCAACATTCAGTTAGCGAAAGGCTGGATAGATATCTGGCAAATCAGGGATGGATTGACTGGTTCCCAAGATTTAGAGTGGTACATGGCAGTGCAGCCTCTTCTGATCACCTCCCAATATTTCTGTATTCAAGGAGAGAAAAGAGCCCCAAAAGAAGCAAGATTTTTCGATTTGAAGCCATATGGACTGAGGAGGTGGAATGCGAAAACATTGTGGAAGACTCATGGAATGGGAGGACAAATGGCACTCACATGAATAACATCAACACAAGGATTGCAGCCTGCTCCCAGAGACTGGCACAATGGAACAAGACCAAGTTTGGCAATGTGCAGAAGAGAATTCAACAAGCAAGAGACCACCTGCAACAAGTGAAGGAGAGGGACCCAAATCATTCTCAGTTGGAACTCCATCAAGAGGCAAGAAATCAACTACAAGTGTGGCTGGAAAGGGAAGAGATCCTATAGCACCAGAGAGCTAAGTCTTTATGGCTACAAGGGGGAGATTAGAACACCAAATACTTCCACCAGAAGGCTTCCCAAAGAAGGGCAAAGAAGAGGATTAATGGATTGAAGGATGAGGCAGGTGAATGGCAAGTTGATGAAGGGAGAGATAAAGTCATAATGGAGTACTTTCAGAACCTGTTTAACGCCTCTAATCAGAATGTCAATTTGGACTTTTTGAATGACATGGTGGGTAGAATCACTGAAGACATGAACTAGGACCTCTTGAAAGAGTTCAAGAGAGAAGAAGTCAAGGCTGCCCTTGACCAGATGCACCCAACAAAAGCTCCTGGGCCAGATGGCTTCTCCCCCTTGTTTTATAAAAAATATTGGCATATAGTTGGTAATGCTACAACTGATGCTGTGATGCAGGCTCTACAAAGTGGTACTCTCCCACCAACCATCAACCATACTTTTATCACATTGATCCCAAAGAAGAAAAGGCCTGAAAAGATCACTGAATTTAGGCCAATTAGCCTGTGTAATGTGGTCTACAACCTACTATTGAAGGTCTTGGAAAATAGACTCAAACTTATACTGAATGATGTCATATCAAGCTCACAGAGTGCTTTTGTTCCAGGCAGGTTGATCAGTGACAATGTGATGGTGGCGTATGAGATGATCCATTACCTGAGAAACAGAAGGAAAGGAAAAGATGGATATATGTCTATTAAACTAGACATTAGCAAGGCCTATGATAGACTAGAATGAGACTACATAGAGGCTGTGATGACTAAAATGGGTTTCTACCCTCGATGGACTCAACTGGTTATGATGTGTGTAAAGACTGTGTCATTTTCAGTACTCATTAATGGAGAACCAAAAGGCCCTATCCATCCTTCTCGAGGTATAAGGCAAGGAGATCCCTTGTCCCCCTACCTATTCCTCCTAGGTACTGAAGGCCTAATTAGCTTACTAAAACAAGCAGAAGGATTGAGAAAGCTACCTGGTATCAGGATCTGTCGAGGGGCACCAAGAATTTCCCACCTGTTGTTTGCAGATGATAGCATCTTGTTCTGTAAAGCTAACAGGGCAGAAAACAGTCATATTCAGCAACTTCTTGGCCAATATGAAGAGGCTTCAGGGCAAAAAGTAAACAAGGACAAAACAACAATGATTTTCAGCAAGAATGTAGACTCAGCCCAGCAGAAAGAATTGATGGATTTATGGGGGGTACAACACTTCCAGCAATATGATAAATATTTGGGACTACCCCCCCTAGTGGGTAGATAAAAAACAAGAGCTTTCTTGGATATTAAACATAAGGTATGGACCAAACTAAAGAATTGGAAAGAGACAATGCTATCTCAAGGGGGCAAGAAGATTCTTATAAAAGCAATGGCCCTTTCTATCCCAACCTACACCATGAGCTGCTTTAAACTCCCAAGAAGCCTATGTCATGAGCTGGAGCAAATGATGGCACGTTTTTGGTGGGGATAGAAACAGGAGGAACATAAAATCCATTGGGTTAGTTGGACCAAACTGTGCACACATAAGCTAGCAGGAGGATTGGGATTCAAAAACCTTAGAACTTTCAATGATGCTCTATTAGCAAAGCAAGGTTGGAGAATCATGAAAGAACCAAGTACACTGATCCATAAGGTTTTCAAAGCAAGGTATTTTCCAAACGAGGCTTTCCTAGAGGCTAAGTTAGGTTTCAATCCTAGCTTTGCATGGAAGGGGATTTGGGAGACTAAGAAATTATTGGTGAGGGGATGCAAGTGGAGAATGGGGTCAGGACAGAATATAAAGTGTGGGGTGATAATTGGATCCCTGGCCTCCCACCCTTAAGGAGATATGATGAAACTGCAGCAGCATATGACCAAGAGGCCACAATTGACAGTCTAATAGACTCATAGACCAAATGGTGGGATGTGGAAAAGATTAGGACCTTGCTACCTGCCCAAGCAGCAAATGCAGTCTTAAAAATAGTCCTAAGCAGCAGCAATTCTGAAGACAAGATTATCTGGGACCCTAAGCCTCATGGAAAGTTTACAGTTAAGAGTGCCTATCGGGTATTCAAAGAAGCAAAACAGAACTGGATGGAAGGTGAGGGCTCGAGAAATATGGGTCTAAAGAACCTATGGAAGGATCTATGGAATTTGAAACTACTAGCCAAGATCAAAATTTTTGCATGGAAAGCTTGCAAATAAAGTCTGCCAACTAAACTCAATTTGGTGTATAGATAGGTACTAAGTGATGTAACTTGCAAGCTATGCAACAGAGAGATAGAAGATGCAGCCCATGCTCTATGCTTCTGCCCTTCAGTAAGGAAAGCTTGGGAAACACACTTGCCCATCATCCTCTCATCGAACCTACCTAAATTGTATGGTGACCTTGCTGGATACATAAGTGGTTTACAACAGAAAGACTACCTGGAGCTGTTCTTTCTGATCTCATGGAGCTGCTGGTATAGGTGAAACCAAGCAACCTTTGAAGACAAGAATATCCACATTGACCAAGCTATAGCTCATGCCCTGGCTATCCAGCATGTCTACAAGACAACCCGTGGCCAACCCTTGAAAATGGTGAGACAACAATGCAGATGGGTGCCCCCCCCTCCTAGTATTTTCAAATTAAATGTTGATGGGGCTATTTTCCAGAATCAACACAGTGCAGGTATTGGGGCTATCTTAAGAGACAGTAAAGGAGAAGTTCTTATGGCAGCTAGCAAGAAGGAACTAGTAGTTAGGGATGCAACAAGTATTGAAATGCTCGCTATCTTCAGGGGCCTGCAGCTAACGGTTCACTTGGGTATCCAACATCTTATCATAGAAAGTGATGCCTTAACCTTAGTACAAGAATTGCAAAAATCAGAACCATCGATGACTTTGGTTGGTAATGTGATCAAAGATACTAAGGAGCTTATGAACTGTTTCCAAGTGTGTGAGATTAGATATGCAATGAGAACTTGTAATGAGGTAGCACACAAGCTTGCAAGGCATGCTTGGCATGTTAGTGATATTAGCCTATGGTGGGGTTCTTTCCCTGATGTAATTGCTCCAGCTCTATGAGCAGAGAGACAATTGTAATACTAATATCTTTTGAATGAAAGGTTTCTTTCCATTGAAAAAAAAAATTAACTAACCTCTCGTCTAATCTTTACAAGAGTAACATAATTAATACTAAAGCATGTTATACTCTAATCGCACAAGCAATATTTAATAGTTTAGATAACATCTCCCATTAGAATTAAACATAGCATAAAGTATAGCAAAATTACCCATTAAACAAATTGTAAAACCTTTAAACACTCAAGCTTATGCTTTACCCATTTAATACCTTTTAAAAGCAAAGTATAAAATTATAAAAACCCAAGCAAAACCTCTAAATAAATCTCAACATAGTACACATGGCATCAACATTTATATACATATATATATATATATATATATATATCAAAGGATCAACTAACATCAATTATGACTAATCAAGTTAGTTATTAAAATACTATTTTCAATTATAGGAGAAATACATAGCAAATTCCCTAAGTAAATTTCGGTTTGGGCCAGAAACAAAGCATACATGTTTATTTGCAACATAAGAATTTAAATACATCTAAACATAAGCTAAACCATTTAGTTGGCTTCTAAAATACATCAAAATCAAAGGAGTTAAATTAGAATTTTTACCTTAAGCTCCTAGCTTCTTTCAAGAGGTAAAGTAGAGGTCCAAAACTTGAAGAAAATTGGAGAAGTTTGATTTCTTGAAGAGGAGAAGAAGAGAGGGAAAGTGGCGTTGGCTATGACTTGGGGAGGGAAGAAAATAATTTCTTTTCTTTCTTTGTGAGTCACACGGCTTGAAGGGGTGGAGAGGGAGCTTGGTTTATCTTGAGCTTGAAGGTGAAAAGAAGAAGAAGAGAGGAAGAAGGAGAAGGCGTTGGTGAGGTTTTGAAGGAAAAAGGAAATGAGTTCTTTCTTAGCTTAGGACCGACAGTTCAAAAAGGGAAATAAAAGACTTAGCACTTTGGTCAAATTTTGCATTGAAAGCTTGGAGAAGAAGGAGACTTGCTCTTTCTTTCTTGGAAACCGACAGTTCAAGAGACAAAGGCTTAATTGCCTTTTGGTCAAAGCTTGTCTCACAAGCTTAGGAGGTAGACCGACGGGTTCAACAAGGAGATAAGGATTTGTCACTTGGTCAAAGCTTACATTGAAAGCTTAAGGAAATGGATGGCTATGATTAAATATAGGAAGATAATTACTTCACCTACCAAATCTAATGGTAGAAATCAAATGAGGCTATTTCTAAATTAATTAAAGTTAAGGGCTTAAGAGAAAATACTATAAGGCCTTAAAAATCATGTACTTAATTTATTTTAATAACCCACATAAAATAAAAGCACACCCATCTTAAAATAAAATAATAAAGTATAAAATGATAAAAATCTTTAGCTTAAAATATTTAATTTAAGGAATTAATAAAAATGAAATGACGTAAGGATCTACGTAGTAAGACTCGGGCATTACAACTAGCCATTTTAAATGGGGTGGCCACACCACGCTTGGAGTGGAAACCATTTGCCCCTATTTTTTTAAATTTAAATTTAATTATTTTAAACTATAAGGATTCTAATCTTATATGGACGTGTATATTTTATGTTTTAATAGAAAGTTGTCATTATTGGAGGGTGTAGAGGACTTGGTTTACACTAGGTCCTATTTTAGATTTTCTTTATCTTCCATGCCATCTACTTCATCCCAATAACTTCAAGTCATTCTTAAATAGAGATGTTATATTCTCCCCTCCCTATAAAAATCTCATCTTTAAAAATGTAAGCTCATAATGACAAGTGTTATAGAGGAATTTGTTACCTGATTGATCAAACAACCTTGGATATTTGTTCTCATGTCTCCTTTGCAATATGGGTTTAGGGTGTAATCGGTCGGTCCGTCAAATTTCAATACATGATTTTTCTGAACTACAAATTACCTCTACGGATCAGACCGGGCCATTATCTGTTGGTCTGATCGGTCTAATCGGTTCGATTCAGTCCATATGAATTAGGAACATTTTTTCCTCTTTTCTTTTTTTGGTAGATAAAATAAATAAATAAATAAAACTAATTAAATTAGTAAAATTAAAATTAAGTAAATTCTTTAATGTAGATTATGTAACTAACTCATTAAAAATAATTAATTATAATTATATCTATGATGTTAATAGTTACTAACTTAGTACTTTAGTATTCATAATGGTCTATATTAAAATTTAACATTTTGTACATGGTTAATGAATATTAAATAATTTATTTGTACATAGATTATTTATACTTACTTGAAACTTAGGTATCTTAAAAAAGTTATCTAATTACTTTAATTAAGTGTAAGTAGTAGAGTATGTATGTATATATAATAACATATATGATCATATGATTTATCATATGATATATTAGTTAATTGATAACATATATTATTTTAACATTTTATATGGTAAATGATAATAGATTAGATGAAAATTATATAAATAATTTATACAACTACTATATAAAATAATGTATTATATATTTAAAAAATTTATAGCGATTTAATTCGGTCGGTTTTGGCCCAGTCCGTTCCAAAAAATCCACACCCTGAGATTGGACTGAAAACCAAATTCCTCACAAACAAAGGACCAAAATCGACCAAAAAAATTTTCAGTCCAGTCTAGTCGGTTTTTTCTGTTCAGACCAAAAAATTTTCACCCCTAATGGTTCATCCATAACACCACATGCCTAGAGATGTGTTCTCCTTTGCTCTTGCTCCTTGCAACACAATACCTTCACCGGAACTTCCTCGTTAGTCTTGTTCTTTCTCACTTCTAAAGGTTCAAGATCGATGATGTGCAAGGGATTGGAACCAAACTCATCATCATGGCTATGTGAAAGACGTGTACTTCAAATGAGCTTAGTGTTTGTTCCATACTAAAAGCTCCATTCAAACCTTGGATTTAGCTTTTTCCTTTTAGATTTTAGCCGTACCTTATAGTGAAACTATTTTATTTAATCATTATAATTTTTCCAAACTTCCAAACAAAATAAAAATAATAATTCAATTTTTTCAAAATTTAAAAGAAAAATAATATTAAAAATAATATTCTAATCATATTTTATTCAATTTAAATTTTCATTCAATCTCATATGTATAACTAAACGAGGCATTAGAGGAGTTATCTTGACAAATACCTTGTCTCAGGCATTGAACGTTGATTCTCAATAATTATGTTGGCTTCGGGTCATCTTTAAATATGATCATGGATAAGGTGGGCCTTCTTCCATATGCTTCTTAAAATAATGTTAGGGTTACTACCTTACTAATATTCATCTCCTACTTTTTTATATTTAATTTTTTTAAAATTTTTAATTTTATGTAATGATTAAGGAAGTGAGTATTGGTAAAATTATATATTTTATTAATTTTTTCTTAGTGATTAAGAATGTTAAAAAAATACTTAGAAGAAAATGATAAAAAAAAAAAAAACTTGAAATGAACTTGGGTAGTAGATGGGTAGTAACTCTAGCACTACCCTACTTCTTATCTCAAAGAATCCTAGTCTTAAAAATAATTCAAACCCCATTTGCCTCCAGTTTTAATAAAACCCAAGAAAGTATAAGAGTTGTGCTATTTATGTATCTGATGTGTAAAAATAGACCCTAGTCCTTATGCTCCATCTTAGAAGACATAAGATAAATTGATTGTGCTGTAGAATTTTCTACAGAACTGCAGTAACCAAGAAGGACGTTTTATAGGTTTTCTTAAGAATAAATTTTGAGTTGTCTTTCCATTCATTCAAATCCTACAATCATAAAACACTTGATTAGAGTAATCTTCGGTGACATCTCGCTGGATTTTCAGCAAAAAAGAAAAAGAGAAACCACGATGATTTTAGGAAGTTCACGTTTGAGTAATTAAGATTAGATTTGCACATGAAGTCTAACAAAAACAAACTTTCATTTAAAAAAAAAAAAGACTTGTTGAAACTATTTTAAAACATGAAAATGGATTACAAGAAGAAGACAAGGAAATTAATACTTCGAGCAGTTTGAATGTTTATACTTCTTTTAGTTTCTTACAGAGTAAGCCACCCCATGTGATTGCTACGATTTCAAGAGAACTAATACTTGCAGCCATTTGCATGTTTCTACACAAGGCCCCATGCCAACCCAAGAATATCACTATAGAGAGGAGACTATTTTCGATTTATTCAGCCATGCTAAATCATAACTTTTACAACATAAAGTACAAGAAGAATGATTATGAAGGGCATCTAAGAATACTTTCTGTAAAAGGGTTGGCTTATGCCTGATGAGCTGATGAGCAACGATAGATCTCGTCAGCATGAGCTGAGGGAACATAGATTGCATCTAATAGAACACTGTGGGTTCGGCCGTAAAATAGATACACCAGTGCTCCTATCAGCAACCATATTGAAGCTCGGATCCATGTGGCAGTACTAAGAATTAAATTGGAAGTAAATTATTAGATGTTAGTCATGACTGGGACATATAATTGAAACCAATTTAGTCAAATGTTGTCACCTAACAGAGAAAGAGAGAAGAAAGCTTTATCTTTACACTCACCCAAGGTCAGCTAGTAAATATGTGTTTATAAGAATGCAGGAAGCAGGCAGGAAGGGAACAAGTGGGCAAGCGAAACCTGATTAAAAATGAAAAACAGAAACAAAAAGAAAAGGAAAAATATTATCAAATTATCTGGTCAGACTTGGCTCTTGCTTATTGCATGCATATAGGAATCTATTTTAATTTTGTGAAACTATAGCTCAAGTAAATATATCTGGGTAATTTCCATGGAAATATAACATTGGATACAAAGAAAATAGTAGCACTCCTAACAATGGCAGTCATATTCAAACTGTTCATCCATCTACCAGAAAAACTTTTAGAGAGAGAATACTCTTCTTGCTTGGCATCGTCTATGCTGTGCCTGACCTGAATTAATCTCATCGACATCTTAAATATACTGCTAAACATACCTCCAGAATGTCCAAAGCTGTGCCTAGCATCATCTTGGTCTATACAAGCGAGCACAATCAAACTGCACAACAGAAGAACTCCACCAACTCCGCACAACACAAAGCGAAGAATACTGGGTACGGTCAACAAATTGTAACAGTTATGAAGCATAAAAACCAACTCAGATGAAGGTTGAAGAATCGTTTGGCCTCATCCAATGCAATAAAGGTAAAGCCTATCAACCCCGAATAGTACCATTATGAAAACTAGACAAGATGATCACAAAGCTCAGCTAAATAATCATCTAGAAAGAACAATGGGTCGAATAGCATAACAGTTGAACCAAGTGTCAAATATGGCCTTTAAATGGTACTGGCAAACTCTTTGCTATTGGCCACAAACTGAATGTATTTTGAATAGAAGTTGAACCAAGTGTCACAGGGAAAGAATGGATCGATCAATGGCTAATAGACACTTGGTTCAGTTTTATTTTACTTAAAAACAAAAAGTTAAAGGATTTCTTATGTCTAATTGAAAAAAAATTAAATTAAGTGGCATAACAGTTGGATGGGGCTCGGTGTGAGAGACTAATTTTGACAACATTTTGCTTGGACGAGATTGAGTAGAAAGCATGTGAGGCATATAAATTACAATAAAAAAGGTTCTGAAGATTGTGAAAAGTGGACTAACCTGGGAAGGTATTGTACTGAAGCTGCAGAAGCAAGGATAACAATGCCTATACATAGAAGAGTTATTGTCCAACCAGCAATTTTCCGCCTCATTTGTTTCTTCTGCTCATCTGTATAATTAATATGTAGACACGAGGACATTAACTGGCAGATTTGAGAAAGGTGCAGGTGGAGAATGTTAAATATCAAATGCAATCTAAACTACAAGCATTCATAATCAGAAAGCATACGAATTGCATCATCAGATAATGATGATGGAAAGAATAATAATAATAATAGAAAAATGCTATAAAGAAGCCCCGTTTGGTAGCACACCCCACGCACCCCTCCACATCAGCAGAATGAAATGTCGACTTTACCCTCATAAAAAAAAGCCTTTTGCTTTCCAGAGAATCACCCACGGGAGGAAGGAAAGAAGCCTCAACAAAGCTTCATTCATCCACGGGAGGGGAAAGAAATCCCCTTGACGCAAAGCAGAGCCCACGGGCGGGAATCCATAGTCAAGCAAACTTCACCCATGGGAGGAAATCCTTTTCGACGGAAACCATCCTCCCTTCCTTTCTCCTTCCTGATTTTATTCATATCAGATTTAGGAGTTCAAACCAGAGTTCTGAGTGACTATTAAAGCTGAAAGATTTCTTGAAAAATCATGTGGAAGAGAGAAATCGGCAAAAAGGGGAACATGGAAGATAACCAATCAACATACCCTTAGGAAGAGTAAAAACATCTAAATTCTATGATCCATTGTAGACGTTTATTAAATGGGAAAATTGGATTTTCAGCTAATTTAATCTTTGTGGGTTCAGAGTTTCACTCTTGATCTGCAGACAAAATCATGAAAAAGATTTGAGTCTTGGACCAGTAAAAGAAATGAGAAAAAGAAGGAGAGAGAAATGCAGTATGCTGGGTTTGTAGGCGAAATGCAGTGCAGCTGGGTTTGTGGGAGAATGTGGTTCTCCTAGCCCGGGAAGAAGACTTGCTATGCGTTTGAATGAGAGCAAAATGCACTTCTGTTTTGTGGCTGAAATGGAGTGCGGCTGGGTTTGTGGGCGAAACAGGTTCTGCTACCTGGGAGAAGACGAGTTGCTGTGAGTTGCGTTTGAATGAGAGCAAAATGCACTTCTGTTTTGTTTCAAAGAAGAAGAAGACTTGCCGTTCATTATGTTTTTTTTATTAATAAAATCCCTCCAAGTCAGATGGTGTGTGGAGTGCGTTACTGTAAAGGGCTTCCCTGTAGCAGCCCCTCCACAGGGTAGAGAAAAACTGCATAAAGCAAGTACCATATCGAAGAAAGTATACATATAGATATATAGATACACACATTAAAAGCTATAGGCAGCCCAATAACCTCTAGCATGCAAAATTAGAGAAGATCCCCTTGAAGTTTAAGATTAACCACTTTATGGAAGTTGATCTCGTCATGCATATGGTGCTTATAGAGGGAAAAGAATGCTCAAACATTTGAAGATAGTGAGAAGACAGTGACAGAAGTCAAGACACTTTTCTTTGGAACTCTATACCAGTTGATATTTGCTCAATCTTTCTTTTCTTCTTTTAATTTTCAGGACTTTCTAGTACTTTCTACATCTTCTGATTTGGTGTATATCTTGCATACTTCCTGTGTACCAGAATTCAACCATTTTGCTTATCACTAAAGTTTGACTTGCCAAAACAAGTATAAGATTAACCAATTCCACTGAATTGAGTATGGTTGTCTGTGTTATAGCATCTACTCTACCAACAATATCACTTGGCGTTTTGTTACTATTCTCCAATATCTATTCATGCATGCAAGTTTCATAGATAGAACATAAAAATGATCTTCCATTGTTTGTCCTTTTGCTTTTTGATAAGTTGATCTTCCTTTGTTTGTCTTCAACTATTTCTTTGTGAAAAGGCGGAGGAACTGGAATTATCTAACCAGGTAACAGATAACTGTGACCCAATGCATGCTGGATTGTTAGTAGCAACCTCCATGCCCTGCATACTTGTTAAAAGATCTCTCTTTTTCACTGAACACATTTTCACAAAGCATGTGTTCTAACAAATGTGGTTGAGGTGTCTCAAATGTTGACGAGATATTATTCAATATTGTTCTATATTATTTTCTTCTATATTATTTGTCGAAATACTTTGCAATTTTATAATCATCATCAGGCATTATGAGTTGAAGACTTCATTTTTCACACAGCTTCCCCAACTACTATTAAAGGATTTTTAGTTCTTCAGGTGCATTTAAACGTTCTTTCAGTTTTCTTTCTATGGAAAGAACCCTCAACCTTTTAACCAAACAAAATCATTATAAATGATTCTCAATTACCATAAATGTGCATTGAAACAAATTCAATGCTCTAATTGAGGCACTAGGCATCCAACACAAAGTTTACTAACAATTTTAAGCGCATGGGTTTTGACAATCAACAAGAGTGCTCATATCTTTTCTATTTTCTTTTATGTCGGGGGCAGCCTTAACCAGATGTACAGATAACGGGTGAGGCGACCTGAAGGCTGTTTTTTCCCCTTACAGTGGCAATGTTAACTGAGCTTCCATTTTAAGAAGGCATGCCATTGTAGTCTCATCATCCACAGATGGAGTAGGGACCTTATCACAGGTTAAAATCACAAAATTTTAGAGCATGTATGCCAGTGTTACCTTGAGTTACTCTCTTCTCAATGAGAGGATATCCGAGTGATGCATCCCCTTTATCATGTAGATATTGACTATGATAAGAATCAGTAGGATCTTTACTTTTATTGTAGTCGACTTCTTGAATATCACCACTGAACCGCAATGACATTGAGTCAATGGACTCTTGGAGTGATGATGGAAGTGGTACCTCATCTGGTGGAACGTATCTGAGTATCAAAACTGAAACTGCAACAGTCGTAAATGCAAGCAGTGTACCCACACTTACCTGCACCACTCAAAAAAGGAAAAAAAAAATTGACAGTAAAAGTAAATACCACATCAATGATTCAATATTTATGTAACAAAGATCTGATCTTTTCCCATCAACGCTACAGTTTCTACTTATAAGGAAAAAAAAAAAAACTCTATAATTTATAAACATATGTTCACTTACCATCCCTGCCAATTGTGAAACATCCATAAAGAACGCCAGAGCTGCTGCAAAGATACCAGTTGTAATGGTACCCTTCACTGGAACCTGGGTGCGTTCACTAATATCTGAAAAAAATGAAGGCAACAATCCATCTCTAGCCATCGCCATTAGAATTCGTGGCTGAAAATGAAATGACAGCACAGAAAATCCCATTTAGCATGTCTTCAGATTCCTATTTTGAGATGAAGGAAAAAAGGAGTTCATAGCAAATCAATATTTTGAGCAGATAAATCATGATGATGGAATAAACAAAATTATCATGAAATCTCCACAAACTTAAACCTCATATACAAAAGTTACACTACAAATGCTCTAAAAACCCCCATAGATATGTACTCCTCAAGCTTTTGGAGCATGAATTTATCATAAGGGGTACACTGAAAATTATTTTCTCTCGTAAGCTTCCCCCAATAGATCCAAGCCCATTATCCTGTCATTTCTCCTTTTGCCATACTTATCTTGAACTATTGATCATGCATTGCGCTCAGCATCATTTGATGTCGGCCTTACATCCCGTGGCTAACTACAGCAGACACCAGCTTACCATTTTGAAATAATTATACATCTCCCAATACTTCATCAGTTGTTTGCCTTGTAATGGACTCCATAATGCGCGGCACTTAATTCTAAGGCTAATTTACCAATTAATTATTCTCAATAAAATTACCACTTACTGAATTTTTTTTATATTTTGTTTGAATGTATTTATTGATTTATTTATTTGGTAATTTCCTTTTTCCATGGAGCAAATTTAAAGTTATTTCTAAGTCCAATTGAATAAGACCCAGAAAGATAAGATCAATTAATGCCGCTCACTACAACATATATCATTTTTTACTGCGGAGGTATCTAGTGGAAAAAGCCCCATTATTTGTGGGAAATAATCGGCAAGAAAAAGTATTATTACCCACGATAACTACAGTTCGTCGGAATTAATGACTTTTTCTGACGAGACTAGTCATGGAAAAAAATCATTTCGCCGAGGAAAATAAGATGTGTACAAGTGACAACTCCGATACAGCAACCTTGTCAAGCCATGAGTCTGTGATACAAGCCTCATGTCTAACCTCAAGATGTAACATAAAAAGTTTCGAGCAATTCAACACAAGCCAAAGGGTAACACAAGATGTCAAGAACAAATTAAAGTTAGGAAGTCAGAAAGCTAAGAACTATATGGATCGTATCCCACCAAATAATTTTTGAATTTATAAACCATGAAGTGAAATACCAACTTATGTACCTGAGGAAGAAGTGAACCCAACAGACTGGCAGAGAGAGCAGTAACTGCCCCACTTGTTATTATGTACCTACAATAGGAAGAACTGAGCTTCAAAACAAACGTTCAAACATGGCATGACCTCCAACATAGAGAATGCTTGGTACAACAAACAACAAGTAAACCATCATGCTTACACTGCCCAATCCACTCCATAGCTAGCAAATGCAGATGAGATAGGAGTGTCTGGATTCAAGGCATTATACGGAACTAGACCAACAATAACAGCAGATACAAGCATATACAAAATGCAACATAGAGACAACGCTAATGCTATACCGAGGGGTAAATCTCGT
This sequence comes from Carya cathayensis, assembly GCA_011037825.1. NCBI lineage: Eukaryota > Viridiplantae > Streptophyta > Magnoliopsida > Fagales > Juglandaceae > Carya > Carya cathayensis. Next base: position 369,252 of record QGSO01000443.1, read on the forward strand.
TGAGGATTCTTCACCTACAATGAAAAATAAAAGGATTAAGGTTCCAAAATTCCAAGGAATGGCCGAATACTGCTGGAATATTGCATTATGATCAAGATAAAGCAATTAGCTTCTAAAGTACGAGTCGTGGCAAGGAAAACTTGTGTGTGAGAGTGTGTGTGTGGGTGAGAGAGAGAGAGAGAGACTCCAAAACAAAAAATTTTTGCATAATCCCCACCTAAAAGTGTATCCCCAGCCATATGAACTTATATTTCATCTTATTTGGTTTAAGATTAGCCAAACAATTAGCTTCTAAGAGATGAGGAGTCATTTGGCAAGTAAAACTAGATAGAGAGAGAGAGAGAGAGAGAGAGGAGAGGAACGGAGGAAAGAGAGATCTATTAACTTTAATATAAAATCTTTTGCATGATCCACATCTAAAAGTGTATTGCCAGCCATATGAGCTTATATTATGCTCATCTGGTTTGCTCTTCTCTTGACAACCTGATATGGTACTACATCTATTGATAATGTCCTTGTAGTTTCTCTAAGTCTTCCCCTTTTTTTTTTTTTTGGTTTTGTGGGGTGGGGGGAGGATTCGGTTTTAAAGAGAAGATGGCTATTGCAGTATACAAAATTCTCCAGGGAAGAACAACCACAGATCCAGTATTGGATTCTACTACACAATTGAAATAACCAAGCAAACTTAATTTATCACGAGGGCCAGGGGACAGAGTGTTTACCAAAATGGGTTTTATTTTTAATTTTTTAATTTTTTTAATTTATACGAGAAACTCCAGAAACCAGACAAATTTTTGCAAAAATGGTAAGGCACAGAAGGTAGCACATCAAGCAAATAACATACAGTTACATTCTTGGCAGTTGGCCTTCTATAATCTTCCTCTCTTTTAAGACTCGACGGAACAAACAATAATAAAAAGCCATACAAGATGCATACCTCCTCAGCTGTGCTGGTAACTGAATCAAATCCAATGTATGAAAAGAAGACTACTGCAGACCCAGCGAGCATACCATTGACTCCAAATGTGAAATACCTATAGTTTCGGAAGTAAAATGTGAGCTAGACCAATAGCTGGATATAATGTATAAGAGAAAGTAGTCAAAATGATATACCATTACCCGCTAGGAAGTTCATATCCAACCCATCCATTCTTAAAACCTAAATATCCACCAACAATTATGATGAAAAGTAAGGCACCGACGTTTATTGTTGTTACAATGCTTTGTGCCACCGAGCTCTGAAAAAATAGATGATTTCCTAAAGGAGGTAAGAAAATTATAAAAAGTGGGAATAATCCCAACATAAGTTAAATGGATTACAATATTTTAAAACAAAATGACAGCGAATACCTCCTTGATCCCAATGCACAATAGTGCAGTCACAATAAGAACTAATACCGCCGCACATGGATCGACAACAATGCCAATCCCGGGTATGGTGTGACGGACCAAGAAAGCAGGCATTTTGTCTTCACCTCCAAAAAACAAGGCCTGAAAGATAAAAAAGAAGGGTAATATGTTATATTGGAAATGAGGATGTCCCATATGTCTTGCAGTCCATGGTAGTCATCCCCAAGACGATCAAATGAACCAACTTTTCTATGAAAATACAATATCTTCACAATCATAATTCCATTCAGAACTGAGCAAGTGATCATACCCTATTACAGGACCCGACAGCATATATGATCTATTTATTCTTTTTCTCCTTTATGGTTTCTCAGGATAAAGCATAAGCACCAAGGTTAAATTAGGTCCCCCTTTCCAGTTTGGACACCATCTCACTTGTTTTCAGTAAAATTATTCAACTCTCAAGCAGTGTTGGTAAAAGTGCACTTTTTTGCTCTATGTGTGAGCTTAAAGCCAAAAAAGCAAGCTTTTGTAACTTTTAAAAAAATTATAAAAATCAGTTCAAGACCCAGACAATGATGTAATCAATTATTCTTAAGTATATAGTTGATATTGAAAATCAATTACGTTCCATGGGGTGATCTTGTCATAAGTAATGTATATGCTTTGACCCAACATATGATCCAAGTTGGCTTTCTAGATGGATTGATATTTGATTGCTTATGTTAGCATAGAAGTCAATAGCTACAATTCTTGAACTTTCTAGGTCATGGCCTTTTTGGTATATTTTGATTGAATCATCTATTTTAATTTTGATTATGGTTATCAATATCATAGATGTGTATATTTAATAAAGTACAAGATAAAAATATTATGTTCAAATTTCATGTAATTATTTTATTAGGTTCCATAATACTCTAATAAATTGAGTCAATAGGGTAAATATATCATCATTTTTCTTTTTAAAACTTTCATTTTGTATTTTATGGATTTTTTTTATTATACATTATTACTAAAAATGTGCATGCTACTTCAATCAAGTGCACGCTTGCGCTTTTGCACCTAGGCTCTAGACAGCGCTTGTGCTTTATATGTGCGCCTAGCACTTTTACCAACACTGCTCTCAAGTTTGGACACATTCTCACCATGGCTCTATCTGTCTTGTTCTTTTGCTACATTATTTGAGGCAATTATTCTACATGACTAAATAGAATTTACTGCAATTCATTTAAAAGCGCAAAACATGGTAGGCCATGTCTTCTCCAGCTTACAGTTTATGGCACACTTCAATTCACCTATGAGCATAAAACAGTGAGATGCAACAATGGGAGGGAAATTGAAAAAGAAACAAACAATAATGTACCATGTTTGGTTTTCATGACAGACAAATAGTAGGGAGAATATTTATCATTGTTTTTGAACAGGGAAGGGGGAGCTCAATATTTGAAGAGAGATTACTTATAATATATATATATATATTTGAAGAGAGATTAATATAAGTCATGCAGAACATAATTTACCGATAAAAAAAATTATACTAAAAATTGGTTATATGTGTTAAAGACAAGTAGCAAAAATCAGAGACTGTTTACAGCCAAATATCTAAATGAAAGAAAAGAAATGCTAGTGGCACGATGCCAACGAGTATTCCGTAGAATACAAGTTATTATATCTAACGTGGCACCATAAAATACTAACTTTTAAAACACAATCACATCCAGGATTTGTCATGTGCCAATATCTGAGTTCTAAAACATACTTGCAATCTCAAATAGGATGAGATTTTTGCCCATCTCACAGATTATATATTCCAATACTTAAATGGCTGTAGTAGCATTCCCTCTGATGCTTGCTCAAATAAACTCAGAACCAGCCACAATTAAAAAGGTAAAGTGCAACATCATGTAAATCTTAACCTTTGAGGTCTATGCTAAAAATGACCTGCAGTTTACTTTCAAAACCTTGAGGCATAATTTCAGCATCACAATGTTTGCCTCTACCCTCAACTGTGTTCTTCGCATCTTTAAAACTTGCCAGAATCAATTGAATGTATGTGTTGATAACTGAAAATTCCAATTTCTATCAATTTCACCGTGTCAATTATGTCACTTTTTAAGCAACTCTCATGAGACAAAACATAGGTAAATCAGGAATCACAACAATGGAGTTGTTCAAGTTCAAGGTTATGCATTTTCCACCACTGATTTGTACTTCTACACCTTCGGTTTTGTGCACACTGACCTGGAAGGAGATTAATTAGAAAATAATTTTGCTACTCATCATCCCCACACACCACACTTGTTTTTATTTTTTTTAATTTGTTTTGGTTTTATTCGTCCTTAACTAATTAAATTCTTCTACTTATCATCTATACACCATACATTTAGTAAGAGAAAAAACTAAAAAATTAAAAAATTAAACCCTAGGGGATGGCTCAAGTGGAAAAGGCCTTGGGCTTGGGAGTATGCTCCCCCTAGGTCTAAGGTTCAAATCCCTTGGGTGCAAACAATCTCTGTGGGCCATCGGACTAGAGGATTTTCCCTTTGAATTACCCGAGGTGCACTTGCGGGAAACTCCTTACCGAGAGCTTGTGCACTCTCGAGATTAATCAGGACGCTGATCCTAGACGGCGGTGCCAATAAAAAAAATCATAAAAAATATGATATGAATCATAGGCGTACAGTTAGATCTAATTACATTTTTTAACAGGAGTAGGGCTGCTCATATACACTGATATTCCAAACTGACCTGTTCTTCCCAAGCAGATCTAACTAATCTGTCAGCTTCAGACATAATGGCAGCTCAGTGACGGAAGACATTTTTCCTTTCTGGAACTCCTCGGGTCAGAATGCAAAACATGATCAACTGAATTCCGATTCTCTGTGCCAATCATTTATGTTACCTATATTTGTATGTACTTATATTTAGTTTCGAATGCTCACACATTTACAGGGCCACAAAGCAGTAGCAAAGGGCACTTGTTTGTGTTCTTGAAGCAGTGGAGAACAAAACAAAGAAAACTTGGATTTGAAGGACAGGAAGGTGAAGAAGCAAGTGAAGGAAATGGTATCATCAGCACATGAGGTTCATTATCATTTTCGTTTCCTTAGCTGCAACTCAAAAAAGAGAGTTCTAATAAGTGAAATAGAGGCTAGAGAGATTTTTAATCTTGGAAATCTGCCCCACTAACAGTATGATAGGGTCAAAAAATATGTAGGAGTGCATAAAGATAAGATTTGAAATCTTATCACAAAAGCAGACAGTGCTCTACATAAACTATGGGATTTCAGTTGGATACAAGCACGCATGAACTGACCAATCACAGGCCAATGAAAATTTTCTGATCAAACCACAAAATGTGACTCTAGTTTCTCTCTCTCTCTCTCTCTCTCCCCCTCCCTAAAACTCTTGCTTTTAGAATGTCAGAGGCAATCTTCAAGCTTCATCCTTGGCTTCAAAGAAGAAAATTAATAAGGATCACCTTTCACAAAATGTGACTAAAATTTGGAGGTCTCACGTGCCTTCCAAAGTAGCTTTTTCATTTGGACTGCCTCTCTTGGGAAACTTTTTACGTTGCATAACTTAAAGGAAGCGGGGTATTATAGTTATGGATTGGTGTTTCCTGTGTAAAAAGAATGGGGAATCCGTAGATCATCTTCTCTTGCATTGTGAGGTGGCAAGGGCTTTGTGGGATGGTATTTTTTGTAGAATCAGCTTGGCTTGGGTGATGCCTTTGATAGTGGTTGATCTTTTAGCGTGCTGGAACAGGCTTCAGGGGTGCTCTCAAGTGGATGCGGCTTGGAAGATGGCTCCTTTGTGTCTCATGTGGTGCATCTGACGCCCCCAAATTCCGCTTGGGATTGAACGGACATCTGAAGCGTCGGGACATGCAACACATGGTTACCTGCCCCCGTTCATGACATATAAAATGCAATGTTCCTAACATGCATCTAGCATTATGCAATATTTGCAACGGATAATTTTTTTCTTTTCTTTTCTTGAGCAATACTATGCACCAAACTTATAATATCCCAAGTAGTTAAATCGTAATCCAAGCATGCTTAACAAAATAAACATCTACGATTTCAGTATGAGTCTTAGAAGACTATAACCTCAAAAACATGAGAGACCAAACTCTATATTTACATTACCATAATACACTATTGAGGAGCTCGTCGAGTAACTCACGTAACTCGACTAACGATGCCAGAAAACTGTCCAAAAACTAATTATGGAAGTTGTAAGCTCCGCGTCGTGTCTACGGTGTCTAGTCAACCTCCTTCAGTCTACGAACATCTGCTCCCTGCTCTGATCCTGACACATCGCCTACCATTCGGGGGGAATGGTAGTTGGGACTACCACGGTGAGATTTGATTACAAATCTCAGTAAGTTAACAAGAAACTCCCACACAGGTTAAAGATGCATGCATGGCAGTAAAAGCATAAATGCATAAGTAAAGTCGTACATAAGCATAGCATAACTTGAGACATATAGCATGGCATAACCTGAATTTAAACGTGAACTGAACTTGACTTAACATGACATAAACTTGAGGTTAAAACATAACATGGACTAGCAACATAACATGAACGTGAAACTTGCAACATAACATGGACATGAACATAACATAACATGAACGTGACCTTGAACATATCATAAACGTGAACATAACATGATATGAACATGAACTTGGAACATAACATGAACATGAACATAACATGTACGTGAGCATAACATAACATGAACTTGATATGAAACTTGACTTATTATGCACTTGATCTGAAACTTGACTTAACATAAACTTGGAATCTTATTCAATTGTCTTGATTAATAACGTGACCATATGGATGCTACACGGGTCCCCTAGAGCGGTGTGTCCCTGCCGATTACCGCATCACAACACATATATCTAGACCAGCTGTGAGTGCGTTAATACGTACTCCACAATTGTTGTGGCCCCACGTATTCTACGTGTCACAATTGCTGTGTCTCACGTAGTGTATGCTCCACAGTTGTTGTGGCCCCATACTTCATGCTTCACAGTTATTGTGGCCCCATGAATACACGTAACATAAAATATGGCACCATCGGCGTTAGTGCCTGGCGCGCTCCGGTGACCAGTTACTTAGGCCCCATTCGCAACCTGTTGACTGTACTTCGTCAACCCAGGGAATTTCACACCTATTTAGACACTCCAGCGTGAACAAAGGAGTTCCACTAGGATATTACCCCATCCTAGCATTTAGGGTCGTGATTGACATGAATAACTTAACTTGAACATGATCTGAAACTTATATGAACTTTACATAAGGTGAACCACGCTTGAGTCCGTGGCACCGCATAACATAACTTGTGGTTAACACACTTAGATCCGTGTCACCCTTAACATAACTTGTGATGAACACGCTTAGGTCCGTGTCATCCTTAACATGTCTTATCTTTCTTAATGCATGAGATATTATTTAATATCATGTACTTTTCTAACATGACGTATACTTGTAAATGACACCATATGATTTAAACATAAACATTCCATGGCATACATGTAACATATGGCATACTTAACATGGCATACTTATAACATACAACATTGCATGACAGAAAAGATTGTGTAACAGATAAATATTCATGAAAGAATAAATCATGCGTAACAGATAAACATGTAATGACATGGCATATATGATAACATACATACATAAATTGTAGTTCCCTTACCCATCATACATACACAATAAACTGATAGTAAGTTAGAAGCTAACTTACCTCGATCGTCGCGTTCTACAGAATAAAGCGCGAAATACGAGGAACTGTAAGAGGTCATTCTAAAAGTTAGAAATTTAATTACTAACAATTAGAAACATGAAAACAAGCTAATTAGAGTAAAATTATCATTTTACCCTCTACATGTGGGAAAACGACCATTTTACCCCTAACTTAAGGATTTCAATCCTAACTCCAAAAATTTCCAAAATTTACATTCCTCATGTAAATTTTGTCCTAAACTCAAATATCAACTCAGAAAAATTTAAAACAAAACACAACTATGGAAAACACACTATGGCCGAAACATCCATAGGCCATTTCTCTTGATTTTTGTTGCAATTCCTTCCAACTTCAAAACTCATGCTTAAACCAAAATTTTGCAACAACCATCTTCCAATCCTAGGTTTAAAACCATACTTAAAACATCCATTTAGAAAAATTAATAATCAAGACCAAACTTTTTTTGTAAAAAGATCCAAACACTTGAATCACAAGCTTTGACCCTAAATCAAAACATCTCCAAGAATTCCAAAAATCAAATCTTACTTCTAACATATTCATAACATCATCCTAAGATAAACCATGCTTTAAATCATCAAACTAAAGTCACCAAAATCACAAAAATAACACTTGGAGTTTTTGGTTTTACACTTAGTCCAAAAACAGAAACTTTTTCTTAACTAGTTTTGATAAATCTCTTGATCAACGGCTTAAGAAAGTGAGATCTTTGAAATAAAGAATCACATAGTTTAAAAACGTGTCCTAAAGAATATCCAACCATCAAAATTAAAATCACATGGCTAAAACGCAATAAAACATGGATCTAACCTAAAAACATCAAATCTTAGGCCTAACCGAAATTCTCTTACATAGAAAAATCATATCTTTGAAAATAATGCTAAATATCTCCAAAATAACATCCTATCATGAAAATAAGAGACTTAGGGTCATCATATAAAAATATCAAAGCCATTAGAGTAAGATCAAACCACGAAATATTCAAACTTTCTCCAAATAAAAACTGTTTTTCCACTTCCAGTTTTCAAGTTTCTAGATCTAAGAAAATCTATCATCAAAAGCTTTATTCATGCAACAAAACTTCAATGAAAACTCTTAAACACATTCTAACAACACTCCATAAAATTTTCGGACCAAGATATGCCCATTAGCTTGGTCAAAAACTCCAAAACATAACATACTCTCCAGATTCACGCCCAGAATGACCTTTCCATGGTTACAAATACTTTTGACTGACCAAATGACCATGGAATGATACGAAAAATATATCTACGGAAACTAGACTCAAAGAGGAACAACTTTTATGAAGGAGTCATTGTGTAAAAATACTTACAAAGGGTCGATAATCTCCACACAAAAAGACACAGAAATCTGCCCGAGAGAGCTCTTTTGGGTTTCTCTCTAAGAACGGGGTGAAGAAATGATTAAAGTGAAGTAAGTGAGTCTTGCACGACTCAAGCCTTCTTCAGGGGGAATATATAGACCTTAAAAATCATTGAGTGGAGGTGTAGACATGTGATAAGGTAGAGGATAGTGGGGGGCAAAGGACAACCTACAAAAGCTATGAGACATGGGACTTGATGGGGTGGGTTCCTCCATATTATTGAGTGCAACTTGATGCAATGAATGGTCTGAGAAGTGGGGGAGGAAACTTCTCCAAGAAGCTTTGCCAAGGTGGCCAAATTCGTGGGCCTTAGTGGGCCTCAACCAAGTGGACTTCAATTTGGGGTTTAAATGGGGTTTGGTTAGGGTTTGAGATGCTATCAAGCCCAAATCCAATTTTTCTTGACCCAATCCAAGAAGCTTTGCCAAGGTGGCCAAATTCGTGGGCCTTAGTGGGCCTCAACTAAGTGGACTTCAATTTGGGGTTTAAATGGGGTTTGGTTAGGGTTTGAGATGCTATCAAGCTCAAATCCAATTTTTCTTGGCCCAATCAAATTTCCAAAGTTTAAAATGTTGGATAAAGATGTCATAATAAGAATTTGACAAATTAATAGCATGTGGAAGTGATTTAATCAAGTGATTAAACACAATGCTAGAAATTGGATCAAAAGGGTTTGAAGGCCAACTTTAGGGTTTGGGGAAACCGTTTAAGGTTTCGGTTTCAACCAAGTTTTTGGGGTTTCAAATAGATTTCAACCATTTAGGGTTTCACTAGGGTTGAAACCCTCTTTAATCTGACTCAATTTGGTTGATCAGATGAAAAAAAAGTTTTGCTTAGATGGCATGATTTCACACATTGATTTCCTTCACAAATCCATCTAATGGTTTCTCTTTGTACCAAGTATCTAATACTATTCATTATGTGTGGTTAAGATCTTTCCAAGTGTCCAAATAAAACTTCTCTAACCTAATTTGGACATTCCACACTGTGATTTTGAAAACACTGCACTTCGTACGCTTATCGAGGTTACTATTCACTCCAAAAAAGTGCATAATAAACTTAGTACTGAAAAATCCTAAATATTCAATTAATCCTAGTGGTGTAGACTATAATGTAATCTGACACTTCTAACTACCTCAAATAATTAAAATCGCATTTCTGGCATCATAGAGAGTGATAACACTGACTGTGTTGACAGGCTAAAACCTTTGCAATTAGCCGATTCGTGAAAGCTTATGAGGTTTTCACGAGATTTCTAATGTCTATAAAAATTCCACCATTGAATTTCTAGCGGGCTGTTACAGTGCATTTGGATGGAAATGAATGAGAGGTGTTTTAATGACAAGGAGCGTACTTTGGAGCAACTCTGGAATTTCTTTGTGCACTCTTTGCTGTTTTGGTTTACTGCTTTGGTGATTAACAGTTCTTCCGGTAATGATTTTCTGATGTTGCTTTCCATTTCCTAGAATGTATTTAGGTGTTTTCTTTTGTATACTTTCTGTGTACATGGCTTCACCTATACATTTTTTTCTAATAAAATTTCTTCTTAGTTGTAAAAAAAAAGGGGATCACCTTCCAAATTCCAAGTTGACTTCCAAACTAAAGTTCAGAAATTGGTTTCACTCGGAATATAGGTAGGTCAGACAAAACATGAAATGGTAAATTCCCTTCCAACCAAAAAAGGCTTGAAGTCAAAAGGGTAAATTCCAAACCAATCATGTCGGAAGCCCACCCTTAAAATATTAGGGCACATTATCATAACTGCCTTTGTGTTTCAGTTGCCATGGATCATCTGTTGAGTGAACCCTTGATTTTGCCTTTTCATTTTGCACCTTTTTTCTTCTTACTTTTTCTTCCGTTCTTTAACACTTGAATTAAGCACTAGAAATGCTAACTGCAAGCAAAATGTCACTTCTAAGGAGAAAAAAAATTCAAGAAATGCTTAATGACACAGCGACATCCAATCATTGAAAATGATATTTTAGTTCATTTCTGTACATGTTGAGAACATTCTAGCCCATTATAAGTATAACTCAGACTTCCTTCAAGTAGTAGCATATGGAATGGATTAGAGTGTGGATAAATTTTCAGTGATTTTAACTCGTCAAGGAATGACGTCAAACGAAAACCTACAACAATGATTTATTTTAAGGAGTCAAATAGCACACTTCATTAGGGGGAAGAAAAAGCAATGCTGTAAGATCTTGGTATTTTGCTTATGCTTAAGAGTCAAAAATAGGAACAGATCTTCAGAAAATAATGCTTAACAAAGAGAGAATAATAAGTAAAAAATCTTAAATAGAAATCTCATGAGACAAACAGTACAAGTGAAAACCAGCTATAGAACCAAAGTGAGAGAAGGTAAGCCACACCAGGTTTGGGGTTATTCCACGAGCAACAGCTGAACCACCAATTGTATATTCCAGAATCAAAGCCCAACCAACCAACCAACCAAACCTGAGATCAACCACAGTGATTTAATCGCCAACTCAAGGCATCACAAATCCTAAAAAGAACAGGTCTCCATGAAATTCATGTTGTTCTTGCATGTTACACAAATATATCATCCCCCCACCCCCCAACCCCATGCTAGGGATGGAATTGCATAAAGGGCTGTTCTTAACCTCAAATGTGATGCAAAATAAGTAAGGCCCGGTTTGGATGCCTAGATGAGATTGGGCTGTACGGCAATCTAGTCTGTCTATCCAAACGGCATGAATTATTTGTATTTCATCTCTAGGTTTCAAAATTAACAAATGACCTAAACAGTAAAAAGTGAAGTGAATAGTGTACAAATGACAGAAAACCTTAAATGAACAGTGACAAACTGACAGAAACAGTGAATAAACAGTACATGAACAGTGAAAAACAGCAAGTGAATGGTTGCTATCCAAACAATGGGACCCACTCCTTTATCAAATTTCAGAAAGTAAAAACTATCTCATCTCATCTCATCTCACTATCTAAACACACTTTTTTACAAACCATCTCATTTCATCTTAACTCAAAAATCTTAGTACTATTCAAAATATCTTATCTCATCTCATCTGAACTGCGTAACAAGGCCTAAATTTAATTGGTCTGGTTGAAACTTTTCAACTACTATGCCGGAAAGTATTAATTGAAAAACTAGAATTGGTGGTTTTTTCAGGCCAAACAAATTGGTTTTGACAAATCAAAAGTAGATGGCACCGTAAGATTTAACAGCTTTCCATGAATAGTTCAATCAGAAAAAGAATTGATGCAGTGTCATTAAGTGATCCATGAAATTCAAATTTACCCTTCGCCAACACATATGTATGCATAATGATAGGCACTCCCAGCAGATGGGCATCTACATGCAAGTTCTGCATAACAAAATGCTGAGAGTGCAGCCGCTATTCCGGCAATCAGGAATGAGATAGTGAGAGCAGGTCCCGTGTGCTCTCTAGCAACTGTTCCAACAAGAATATATACTCCAGCTCCTATGGCTGCTCCAGCTCCTGAGCAAAAGAATATGATGTCCGGGTCAGATTACCCAGAATATGTACGATTTGAGCCAAAAAAAACCATTCGTAAACATGAAAAACAATGCCATTTACATAATGAATAAAACAACCAACATCAAGAAATAAGGATGCTATGGTGGCGGATTTGATGGATAGTTCTAATGGCTCAATATTGTCAAATGTTTACTTCATTAGATTGGTACGGGATTGGGAACATGATAGCATTGCTGATTTTCCCAGTTTGTTGTATGCATTGAATTTCAGTAATGCTGTGAAGATAGGATGACGTAGATTTCGAATGGGAGATGCAAGGTTCCCCCCAAGAATGCCTTCTTTGGTTGGACTGCATCCCCTGGGAAAATTCTTACCATTTACAACTTGAGAAAGCGCAATCTTATCATTATGGATTGGTGTTATTCATGTACGAAAAATGGAAACACTGTGGATCATCTAGTGTTACACTGTCAGGTGACCAGGTCTTTGTTGGTTGATATCTTCAACGGGACCAGCATGGCATGGGATGTTTTTTTCAAGTGTTGGAAAGGTCTTCAGGGTAATGCTCATATTGCTGCTGTTTGGAAAACGATTCCTCTTTGTATTACGTGGTGCATTTGGATGGAGAGAAATGTGTGTGCTTCAAAGACTGGGAGTGCTCTTTGAATGAGTTGAAGAGATTCTTTTTCGAAACTTTATTTGCTTGGGCTTCCGTCTTTGATTGTAACAGGGATAGTTTTCATAATTTGCTCGTATCTCTTTCTAATGCTTAGTGTTTGCTAGGTTTATTTCTTGTATACTTCCTATGTACTTTGGCTATGCCTATTGTTTTCTATTAATAAAATTTTCCTCTTACCTATAAAAATAAAATCATATGTAGGTACCAAACGCGAAAAATAAACTTTTACACCATCTCATCAAACATCTCAATACAAAAACTAGAGAACTGGTTAAAAAATAAACTCAGGAACAAAATCTCAATTAACAGAAGGAAAAGCAAGATAAGAACATAAATACATTAAAGAAGAAACCCAAGTAGCCAAATATCACAAACTTCAAACACATATATTCAAAACGAAATTCTGAATTGTGGAAGACAGAGGTCAGCAGAGTTACCAATGGCAATGAGGTCAATTGCAGACAATTTCCTGGCCAATTGGGTATGGCCTTCTCTCCTTACATGAGCTGAATCAACCTGCTTTCTCCTAATCAAACTTGCAAAACCCCATGAACCCCTTCCTCCACCATTTCCACCACTATTTTGCCCATTAGCAACCATCCCCGTCGACCAAACTTTGCTTCTTTTCGTTGGGTTGAGGAGGTGGGGAAGCGAAAAGGAAACAGGTTTGCTTTCCGAGACCAATTCACAAGAAGCCGACCTCCCTTGATTTTAAGGGGAATTAATAAATTCAGAAAATAGCACGACAAACAGAGATGGGCAGTGGTTGTTTCGTGCAAACCTGTGTTTCCTACTCACATTTTAGCCTGCAAATTCATGGATAGATAATGAGAAAATTGTTAACCGTAATTTCAAACATTTGTAAAGTTAAAACCAATGTTTTTATTTTATTTTATTATATTTATATCTGCAGATTTTCTCCAGCCAAATCTGCTTGACTGCCAGGCTCCAAAATTCAATGATTCATCATCCTCCAGCTGGCGCTTCCATAATCCATACAAATGGCCAAATCCCCCGCATTTCCTGCTATGGAAAGATTTCTTGGTAGTAATTTATTATTTAATCAAACTTTCACTTACACGTTATCGGCCTCTTTTTTATTTTTGGTTGTGGGAAAGAGGAAGGAAAATTCTGCGCATTACATTATCATTTTATTTGTATTCTATTAAATAAAATCTGATATATTAGTTATTATTTAATAATTATTTATTACATATTTTTCTATTATCAAATAGTGATAAATGTACGACATCATATATAATAAGATATAAGTGAGATAGTGATGTAGTATATAATATTACTTAAAGAGAAATGATACATATTATATTTCACAATAGTAATATTATATACCACACTCTATTTTACCTTCATCTTACTAGATAAAATGTGACACATTTATCACTATTAAATGATAAAAAAACATACAGTAAATGATAATTTAATGGTGATAAATTTGTTACATTTTATTTAATGGGATGAAAGTGAGATGATAATATATCATATATAATTCTTCATTTCATAATACTTTGCACAACACGTGGTCAAATATGGATATTTTTGTAAAATGATGTAATTTTACAAGATAATTTACGAAAATATCCCTCCTTTTACAACATTGTTATGTAATATATTATGAAATATACTGTGTTTATCGTTTTTCATTGGAAAATGCTGTGTCCACAGATGGGGGTGGCCACTGCACCGATTTCATTTTTCTATTTTTTATTTTTTTATTTAATAGTTAAGTAAATATATTTTAATAAATTTATAATTTTTATTTATTTTTTAAAATTTATTAATAAATTTAAAAAACATTTAAAAGAAAAAAAATTAAAAAAAAATATTTTCCTTTTTGGGGGAAGTTTAGGTGGCCTCGGCCCTCCGGTAGTAACATTTGCCTTTATTTATTTATCATTAATTTAAATAGAAAAAGTTCCGATTTGAACTATTTTTGGGGGCTAAAACTTGTAATATCAATTTTACTAAAAGTTGAAGTTTTGGTTAAAGTTAAAATTATTGAAGATATTAATATAGATTAGACTATTCATTTTAAAGTCAAAATAATAATATAATATTTGATATTTTAATAATAATTTTAATTTTTTTTATATTTTGTAAATACATTCTATAAATTAATTAATAATTTAATTTTTACTTAAAATTATTGTTTCTCAACTATTTTTTTTATCAACCTAATTATCAAACAAACACACTTTTAGAATAAAATATTATTTTTAAAATGAATAATAGCCGGCCAAACTTGAAGAACTATTTAACTTTACTATAGATCAAAAGTAGAGCATTGGAGTTACTCCAATGCATACCACTTTAGCAAAATGTAGTTAAAATTTGACTAAACACTGATATTTGATTAGGTCAATACTAGTGCTCTTAGTTCGTTATATAAATAGAAACATTGTGTAATATGAGAGCAATGATATGGACTACTGTTATTTATAGTACCATCTTATTACTCATTATCCTTCTATCATTTTCTTATGTGGTATCAAATGATTATAAAAATATATTTTATTTTATTTATTTATCGATTTTTTGATACGTGACAAGACGATGATTTGAAAGATAAATGTTTAGAAGGATGATAAACAACATTTTTTGTGGTATGTATACAACATTTTTATTACTATTTTTACAACTTTGTTTTAAATAAAGGGTGGAATTCAAATAAAAGACTTCCATATTTAGTAAAGTGGAACTATCCCTTTCATTAGTTATAAAATGAAGGACGAGATAATTATAGGAATACCATGATTCCGAATTTAGAATGCAAAATAAGAATTATAAATACCCTTGAAGTTGAAACTTTTTGTAACATTTTTCTTTGTCCTAATCCTTCCTTACCGATATTACTCTTTTACTTTTACTCTCATTTCAAATTTTGAGTTCGATTTAATCAAGATTGATAGCTTGTTAGTAAATGGATAGCCAATGACCCATATATGGGTTAAGATCATGGGTTGAAAAGTTGCCATCAATTAAATAACTCTCCACAAATCATTAGGGGTGCTACCCGTACTCCCCCCCGTGGGGGATCCGGCCCTTAAGGTCCAGATGGACAATGGGCAGATTTGGACCCTTAGTCTGTCTGTCTCCGTCTGGAGCAAATGGGCCCAGAGCCTCTTTCTGGGCCATTTTGGACACAAATTAAAAAAAAATAAGTTTAAAAAAAAAGAAAAATTATATTTTACAATTTACATATAACATAAAATTAAACAAATGTTTTTTAAATTATAAAACATAAAAATATAAGTATTTTAAGCTATTACAATAATAAAAATTAATTTAAAATTATTACAAATTAATCTAAAAATATTACAAATTGTCAAATAATTAAAATCAATACTATAACAATATTAGAAATTGTATCTGATAATTTGACATAAAAGATAACTTTGAGTCCTAAATTGAAATTTGGAGGTAATGTGCAAGTGAGACTGTGAGATTATAAAACTTGAAACATTAATAGAAAAAAAAATTAGAATAAAAAATAATATAATGATATATACATATGTAAAAAAGTTGAAAACATAAAGCTATAAGTACAAACTAAGTGAGACTATTAATGATTGCAAATTAGATTATTGAGAATTTGAGTTAGAGTTGGAACCTTGGGCAAGTGAGGGTGTGAGACTATAAAACATGAAAAATAAAATAACAGAAGAAAATCATAAATATAAACATTATATAGATATGTATAAAGTTATAAAATTAAAATTACAAACTAAGATGAGATTGAGATTGAAGATGAGATAATTGGGATTGTTCATGTGATAATGAGACTATAAAAGCTGAAAAAATAAAAGAGACCCAATTATAATTACAAACAATAAACATTGTATATATAATAGAATCATTATACAAATTAATGGTAATAGTGGATTGAACGGAGAAGTCATATTGCGGCCGATGTAGTTGTAGGGGCATTTGTCGAAGTGATAAGTGCGGTAGGTATAAGTTCCGGAATATCATCACCTTTGAGTGTTGAGTGCGGCAAACTCATCAAATCATATGGTTTCCGTAGCCCTTGTCACAATATGATTTGTCCATACCTTCTCCTTCACCAATACCAATCTATACACCATGCCATCAATTTTGTACTGGGGTTCAAGAACTATAGCCACATATAAGAAAATATTTAACTATTCAAATCTCTCCAATATTTGTCATATTTAACCCGCATGCTCATTGTCATTTCCTACAGTCGTATTTGGTCACTCCCACATATTTCATCCAATTGTTTTTTCACATGATAGCCTCTAAAATTCTATAAAAATTCTAACAACCACCTAATCATCATCATTAAGTTTGCTCAATTCCCCTTCATCACTAAAATGGTTGACATATTGTATATCCTCCTCACCCAATATTTGAAATGTCTTTCTAAACTCTTTGGTTATCTCCAACATCAAGAAGATTGAGGAGTTCCACCTTGTTGGAATATCAATTCACAACCCTTTCTTGTATTCAATACTTGAATTTATCAAGTTGTGCTGATGAGGATATCACAAATTTCACTGCAATTCTCACCCTTGCAACTGAATTATACACATATTTCAAATTGTCAGTCATAATAAGATTTAGAATATATGTAGCACATCTCACACGTAAGACAATCACCACCCTTTGTCTTATTGTTAGAAGAGGCATTGTCAACCGTTACTGTCAAAACCCTTTCCAACCCTCACATATCTATCACCGCCTCCAAGGCCTTCCCAACGGTATCATCCTTGTAATTGACAAATTGACAAAACTTGAGTTTTTTTATTTAATTGCCAATTAGAATCACAAAATGTGTCATCAAAGGCATATAATTAAAATTTTAGACCGTTGTTCATGTATCGATTATGAGGCAAACTCTTTGACCTCTCAATTGGTTTCTCAACAATTATCTAGGTACATCATACAGTTTCATAATATCTTTTGCCACTGTGTGGTGAAAAAGAATGTCAAACCTATGTTTCAAGTACTTAAAGTATGCTTGGAACCTTTCACCCTCTACAAACCTCAAAGCGATGTAGAAGTGCAACCTCAACAATTTGACTTGGGTTGTAAAATGAGCAAAGATTTAAGTTTGTGGGAATTCCGCTCCAAAAATAATTCAAATTAACCTCATATAACAATGGTATCATAGCCAGGGCTTTGAAAATGATAATTAAAAAATATTTTTTAGGACACATGTCATACTTCCTTACTTCCTCTAGTAAGTTTTTCTTAGTTGAATATTTCGACAAATTAGTTGAGTTTATTAAATATGTTAATCCATTTATTGAATTGTTATTGTTAAATACATAAACACATATCCAGGGCTTATCAAAATTCCTTCTCATTAGTTGAGAATGCAGGAACCATATCTATTAGAAAAATGATAGCTACAATCGTGAGTATACAAATGCAACACAATCATTTTGAAAAAAATAAATAAATACGAGATCCATAAGAAAAAAAAAATTTCATTTTTTAATAATAAACCCCAATTTTTTTCAAAGTAACTGCATGGCACTTGCGCACTTCACGATTGTATATAACATTACTTGAATATGGTAAATCTTGTGGAGCTTCTAATCCCACTACCCAAACTTCAAAACCCTCCATTGCTCCACCTCCTAGCCCTAATGGGTAGCCTCTGTTTCATGATTTTATATGTTATTTGGGGTAGTTGGATCTCAAGTTTGATGTAACATGTAAAATTTGGATGTCTTTTTGCTAGTAGAGTTTGTAACATTATTCATATATATATATATATATTGTAGGGCTGAACTTTAAAAATAAAAAATGTGGTTTTCTATGAAAAAAATAATAGCAAAATTTCTTAAAGGCCTAACATTATTGTATCGAAAATAAAGCACATACATAAAAATGGGTCTTCTATAAGATGTTATGAAAATATGATTTATGGTCTAAGATGATAGCGCCTAGCTAGTCTCATAAGAAATCAACATTTATCCGTTTTGTAGGAACAATTGCCTATGTAGGAATGAAAAGTTTGACTAATCTACAACGCAACCATGGTCTTGACTAGAAAGTACAAAATTCTGCAGCCAAGTATCAGCTGTTAGGAGATTGGTAGAGACTAGAGAGAAGCCTGATATTGATTTATCAGCAAATGTTGTCTTCTACATTCTTATAGCTACAATCTACGTTGATAACAATTTAGTTACTCATGATAATACGTATCTGTTAATGCAACCTAAACAATAAACCAGTGTCCATTGCCACCAAACTAAAACCAGCGTTAACATACAGGAGAGGAGAAAGCAAGAAACAAAGAAAGAGAAAGAAACGGAGCACATTACATTACAATGGAGGCAATGCTCCTGACGTTTATTGTTCTCCCTCTTTTCCAGGGTCATTCCAGCAGTATCTAGGTAACAATGCTAACATTATCAGTCTTCTTGTCTACGACTCCTACCACAAGCATCATGCCATGATCACCATCAGAAAGCTGGCCCCACAATCTTTGTCTTCTTTTACCCTCCATTTTCCCAGGTTTGTTGCCTTACACTCCTATCGTTCGTGTCGCCTCCATCAGAAAACTGAGCCCACACACTTCGACTCTTACCCCCTCCACTGAATTCCTCCTCGCATCCTGCCACTGTCTTTAGGAGCTCAGACTGCAGCAACGGGCAGTTCTCCTTCAGATACTCGAAACCATCCGACCGCATAACAGCTGTAACAAATGGGGCAGGCAATCAAGAGCATCAGTAGATGATAAATAAGACCACAGTGAAACAAAAAGGTTTTGAAGATAATGAAAACCTTAGGCTCCATTCTTGATTTCCCATGTTTTAAAAAACTTCAGGAACACCTGAAGAGCAAAAGATTTTTATAAACAGGATGTGCTAGATGATGTGTGCTAGATCATGTGCTAGATGTGCTGCAGTGCTTTATCATAAATACATGATATCCTCACCTTCCACGCTTGAGAGCAGGGTTAATTATTTATTTATTCGTGTAACTAGATTATGTCATTATGACAAATAAACCATATCTAGTATGACCAAATCAATTATGGAAATTACCCTCAATATAAAACTTCAACTGGGGACCAGCTTGAAGTGAAAAAGACTCACAATGGCATCAACTAAGGCCTCGTTTGGATAGTGAAATGAGATGAGATGACATGATCTGTGAATAGTAATGAAATAGTTTAAAAATAGTAGTGAAATGTTTGAGTTAATATGTTTTATGAGGTTTTGGGAAAGAAGAGAGAAAAAGTTGAATACAAGTATTATAAAGTTAACATATTATTAGAATATAATTTGTTAATATTATTCTTGTTTTTGGATTTGAAAAAGTTGAATTGCTTTTTGTATCTTGTTTGGATGTTTGAGAAAGTTGTAATGATTAGATGAAAAAGTAAAAGGTTTGAAATTGAAAAATGTTTGTGTTTGTAGTATTTAGATATTGAAATAAGATGAGATGAGGTGGGACGACTTTGCTATCAAAATCAGGCCTCAATTGACCAGCTTCACAAGAAAATGAAGATGCATTTCCAAGATTTTTAATATGAGGTTTCAAAATAGAGAGAGAAGGTCGTCCAAGACAAAAACACCACTCAAAACAAGAGGATGATGAGGATGTGAGAATTTTTTTTTTTGGCAAGTAAACGATATTATTAATAGAGATAGATATAGCCCAAGTACACAAGATGGTGGTCTACAAGAGATAAACCTATCTAGGTCGATGTAGTGAAAACAAATAAATCATGGAAATTGAGGCCATTAAAATCTATAGCTATTTTATTTTTTTTTATAGGTAATCAAGAAATTATATTCATAGAAATAGGTAAAACCCAGGTACACAGGAAGTATACATGAGAAACACCTAGCTAAAGGTTACAATAGAAAGTAGAAGTCATGGACACTTAGTCTGTTACAAACTATCGCCCCCGCCCATAGGAATAATGACTTAAGAAAGAAAACTTTTAGCTTTGATCTTGGCCACCTCACAGTGTAAAAGCAGACGATCTATTGATTCCCCATGCTTCTTACACATACAACACTAATCCAACACAATTACCTGTCGTTTCCTCAGATTATCCATAGTAAGGATCTTGTCCCAGGATGCTGTCCAAACAAAAAAAGTTGCTTTTGAAAGAGCTTTTGTCTGCCATATGCTCTTCAACAGGAACAATTCGTTAGCACTTGATAAAAAGATCTAACAGAGAAAATGCTAAAATGCATTTCTTAGAATGACTCCAGTGCATCTTGTCTCCGGTACCCCCTTAGTATACTTACGAAATACAATGCTACAAAGAACTCAGTA
The DNA here is from genome assembly GCA_011037825.1 of Carya cathayensis. Lineage (NCBI taxonomy): Eukaryota > Viridiplantae > Streptophyta > Magnoliopsida > Fagales > Juglandaceae > Carya > Carya cathayensis. The sequence continues at coordinate 390,215 of QGSO01000443.1, forward strand.
ATAGACTACAACTCCCAAGCCCAAACTCCCAATCTTAGGCTGCCCTAATGAAATCTATATTCCATTGAGATGAGCAACTTGAAAAGGCCAAAAGATAAGCAATCACTGCCTCATTTTCTCTAACAAGCTCAAAGATAACAGGGAAGGTGTCTTGGAGACAAGGGTTACCACACCATTTTTCATACCAAAAACTTACACAAGAACCATCGCCCACCACAATATGTTCATGTCCTTGAAAGGTCTCCCAATGCCTCCTAATGTATTTCCACAACCCCACTCCATGTGTACCTCGTACCTCATTCGAGCACCATCCTCTACAAGCCTCCCCAAATTGTGAATCTATAAAAGACTTCCATAAGGTCTCCCTTTCGTGTTGGTACCTCCACAACCATTTACCCAAAAGAGTTTGATTGAATTTCGTCAAGTAGACAATTCCCAAACCTCCCCAGAAATTGGGGTACAAACCATTGACCAATTAACAAGGTAAAATTTGAACTCTTCCCTCCATCCACTCTACAAGAAATCCCTTTGTAACTTCTCAATGCAGTTAGCCACCTTTGTGGAAAGCGGGAACAATGACAAAAAATATGTGGGTAAGTTTGAAAGAGTGTTTTTAATCAAAGGCAACCTACCACCTTTCAAAAAGTATAACCTCTTCCAAGCAGCCAATCTGCGCTCCACCTTTTCGACCACGTCATTCCAAATCCTTTCAAATTTAACGAGGCACCCAAAGGTAAGCCAAGATACTTCATAGGTAGAGAAGATATCTTGCAACCCAAGATTGTAGCTAAATTCTCTGTTTCATGGACAGACCCCACTGGCACTAATTCAAACTTTACAAGGTTGATACTCAAGCCTGATGCAATTGCAAAACAAAGGAGTAGCACCCTCAAGGCTTGAATGTGTCCAAGGTGTGCACCACAAAAGATGAGAGTGTCATCGATAAATAGCAAGTGAGAAATGTTGAGCTCGCCATTCCCCACTGAAAAGCCATAGAGTAACCCACCGTCCACTAGGCCTTCAATCATCTTACTAAGAGCTTTCATGAAAAAACAAGGATGAATATTGATAAGATTACCTCACCAAGCCTTCAATCATTAATTTGGGAGCAGATGAATATTGATCAGATTACCTCGCCACTTAACTTTCTCCAAAATCTCTCCGTACACTTTTGCAATGAATATAGCTATGGCCCATAGAAATAAAGTATGGGAAAAAAAAGATCTAAGGTCCTCTAGTGACCACTCCTTATCTTCGAATGTCCGAACGTTACACTCTTGCCATATACACCACATATTGCAGATCGGGATCATCTTCCACACGGCCTTGATTTGTGCGGCACCTCCCCAGAAGTGTCCAACTAGCCAATAACTCAACCACTGTGGCAGGCATTACCCAAGTTAACTCTACTCGGCTGAACGCTTCAATCCACAAGGCTCTAACTATCTCACAATGCAACAAGAGGTGCTCCACTGTCTTGCCGGATTTCTTGCACATGCAACACCAATCTAGAATAACGGCCTGGCGCTTCCTCAGATTATCGATTGTCAAAATCTTGCTCAGGGCTGCTGTCCAAGTAAAGAAAACCACTTTGAGAGGCATCATATTCTTCCAAATTTTCCTCCATGGGAATTGAATATACAGTAATTGTGTGAGGGACTCAAAGAAGGATCGAACCGAGAATGACAGAGGCCATAGAGGGATGAAGGCTCAAAAGTAAGATAATAGAGACCATAGACTTCATGCCCTATTTAATTTCTTTTAAGCCATGAGATCCTAGAAGATATATAAAGATTGCTAAAAAGTCACTCAAAATTGAAGACTTCGGGTAATCTTATCAATATTCATCTGCTCCCAAATTAATGATCCATGGATCTTGGACAAATGAAAGAAGACGTGTACAGTACATGATCACAGAAGTAGTTGTAGAAAGTAAAGTATCTCGTTTTAGAGACGATAGCTGAGCATATGCATACCTCGGTATGGTGATCAATTACGAAACTTGGGATGTATCTTGACTAACAGCCTAATTGATAGACCTAGATTCCCTAGCATGCAAATTCTAACAAAAGTCCACTTACAAGGTTCAACACCTTGAGTGTCATCACCTTTAGCATACATCCATTACGTACACCTCGGCCACCAAGCTCGACAGAAGGATAGATGTAAATGAAAATGGCTCAAACTTGGTAGCCATTAGGGAAAAAATACGACACAAACCAATCCAACTGGCATTAAACCAACATAAAAGTATACAATACAGACATGGACGGAAAGCCAAAGAAATTAGCTTGAATCAAGATTGGAAGTGTAATACTACGGATTGTTGTAATTGTGTATATGAAGCTGATGAATGAGATCTCACATTACTTGGAAGGGAAAGTTCAAACCCTTATAATGAATCTCAAGGCACTCCAATTGTAATATTAACAAGTCATTTAAGAGTAAAGCCAAACTCCACAAGAACTATGAGACTTGAGCCATGTCATCTATAATGGACTTGTCCTGATGAGGATGTCAGGGATTTAAGGGATGGAGATGGAATTGTCTGACTGTGTATAAGAAGGTAGTGAATGGGATCCCACATTGCTTGGGAGAGAGAATTTGAAGCTCTATATAATGAATCCAAGGGGCTCCAATTATAACATTGACTAGTCCCTTTAGAGTAGAGGCCTAGACATGGCTTGAGCCTACCTTGAGTCATCACACAAAGGTAAAAAATGGGGATGAAACAGGAGAAAAAGGGACAAGAAACACAAAACATCACTAAAATGGAGAATTTCGGCCCGTACTGGCTTGGCATGGACTTATATCAGCATGCATAAGCTTCATATCGGAAAGCATCAGCTTGTATCGAGTCCAAACCAATCTTAACCAGTGTAGATCCAAATATTATGTACCAGATAGGGTTGCGAATTGGACAAAGTATGGATTGACCCATATATATTTGGGTCGGTTCATGCATTTGCTGAATAAGGTTAAACAGAGATGAGGACATCTGCCACAGATAAAGATAACCATATTCACTTTGCCAAACATCTGCTATTTTGGATAGGCATAGAGCCATATTCCAAACTAGGAATAGACTCGACCCGAAGCAAAAACAAGAGAGCCGACCCAACAACCAAACACTGCTCCTTAATTCCACCGGTGAGAAGTGGAACTACTGCAGTCTTTGGCAATAAAAAGCTCGATGGTTGGCACAAATGACGAGGAACTCAGCTTCTGCCACCTACACTGATCATGATGGCAACAATGACCGGAAATCTAATCTAAATGGAAAGATAATGAAAATCACTACCAGCTTAACCAGAGGACTAGGCACCCACAACTGACACCTCTCAACTAAGAAACGATGACATTAGAGGCTTCAGCACACCAAGTGGACATCAATGACCAAAAACAGCAACAGTCAGCGTTCCCTTTTTGTGTTCAACATAATAAAAAAGAGGACAATCGCGGGTTATTGAAGGCCTAGCAAGTTTTCTTTGTTACTTTTTAGAAGTTAGGTTTAGAGAGAGGGAAATGGAAGGAGGATAAGTGATGAGGAAGAACTACTAGCAAACCCATAATGACTCAAAACATTGTACTTTGCTTAGACAATCGCAGCAACGTCCAGAGTGTTTGATATAAGATAGAAAGAGCAATTCTACAAGGAAGCCTTACACTACACACCTTTACCTAACCAACATGTGATTTGTCATTTTTGTCATTCTATTTAAACACATATTTAAGCATTAAGATAGAAGACTTAGAAGGGACAAAATGACAAATTACATGTTAGTTAGGTGAATGTGTTTGGTGTAAGGCTTCCATTTATAATTTCATAAGATAGAAAATCTAAGCATGAAAACTCAAGCAGGAAGAACTTACCAACAAGGTTTTCAGCCGCAAATTTTAGGCAAACCGATTTTAGATCTGAAGCATGATAACGGTCAGCCAGGGCCAAAATATTGGCAACGGAATCTACAGTTATATCTCTACAGAGTACAGACTCGCACATCAGCCGAAGTCTAGGCAAAGCATATTTTTCTGATGCAGCTAACAGTTTTGCAGCGAATGTGTCAGATAAAGATGGCGTGCAAGATGAAGTTGATGCCAAGAAATCCTCATCTTCAACAAGGGTATCTCTGTAGATGTAGTGAAGCAAGGCCTGCTCATCACAAGCAAGAAAGTGTTATAAACAACGAAAACTTTATTGTAGGCTCTACCTGCGAGCAAAACCCAATTCCTGAACAATTCAAAACCATGCCGCATTATATCCCAGGCACGAGGGAAACAGAAACACTATTCTTTGGAGAAGGCTACCTTAAAAACCTTGGGTTCCATATCTGTAATGACTATTTCAGGATTATCTTCATCCATTCTGTCAAAAAAATCAGTTTCAAACACAGGAGAACGAGCAGCCAGCACCAGCTTGTGAGCATGAAACTTTTCCCCAGACACAGTGAAAGTAACATCTGAACATTCCTCGTTCTCCAATAACATACCAAAATGTGCTCCAATATCAGATTCAGGGACATGTATGGAGTTTAGTCTTGAACAATCTATAGCAGAAACCACAACACCAACAGTACAATTTATTTTCAAGCAATCATCCTTCAGGAAAACTGATGATTCAAGCATATTCCGTCTGAAAAATCGTTTGTAGCCCCTAATAAGCCAAGAAAGAAAAGGTAAATTTACCAAAAGACAGAATATTAAGCATTAAAGAAGACCAAAATAAAAGGATAAAAAATAGTTTATTTAGAAGAGAAGAAAATAGTTGAAAAGGCTCAAAAACACGAAAACCACTTGCAGAAGTCTCCAAGCTATTGTGTATCCTTCCAACAGATTTTAGTCGGATGTTACCAACAGATATATGCTGGCTCAAAAAAAGCACATGCTGTAAGAGGGTATTAAATTTATATCCACTTTTTTATGTTATGCAATGCACAAGGTGATGGAATGTTGAAAGTATCCTTTTTCTAGACTAGAAAAAAATTGAATTCATTCTAAATATTTAGGCTTGATATTCCACATGAAGTGATAAGGTACTAAGAATGTGTAAAATTCGAGCAAACAGAATTTATCCCAAATATGGGGCAACCTAACTGCAACTAGAGTGAAACAGCAAAGGAGAAAAGATGGACTCCTTACAAGATACCTGGTAAATCAGTTAAAACTAAAGTTTTAGAAGCTTTATTGCTGGTCCTCAAGCATGTCAGTTCCAAGGCCACCCCTCGAGAGAAAAACCATTTCTACAATAGACCATTACTATGATACAAATTACCAACTCATAGTACAAATTACTATGATACAATTGGTTTTTATTATATAAAATGTATGTAGCAATTTTTTTTTTTAATTCTCAGCACCGTTCAACAACTTCGATCCCTATCTCAGTGTGTAGAACAAAACACAACCATGTGATAGTGTTATCCCTACAGTTAAATGCCAACTAAAACAAGCTTCTTCTTTGAAAAATAGAATAAATCGGTTTCATAGCTTGTAACACATAATTTGGCACATAGTTCGCTCTACCATTTGTCATGGTCTTCTTCTTCTTCTTTTTTTGATACGTAAGAAGTAAATCACAACCTTAAAACTCCAAAAATTAAAAAGAAAAGCAAAAGACTATAAATATAATGTTACTTAGAACATTCTACCAGCATACTCTATATGCATACCATAAATTGAACAAAACCTTACAAATATCTCAACAAGATCGGAATAAAAAAAACCCATTCATTTGTAAAGACCAATGCCATATTTGCACAAAAAGTTCAAAACATCCATTGAAAACCCTAAAATTCTTGATTACTGACCAAAAATATAAAGGAGGAGAAGGAAAGAACACTTACCACATGCTGCCTCTATACTTGAGGGTGTATGGCCCACTCTCGAGGGAGCGATCAAAATGGCTATGGACCTTGTGCTTGCCGGCGCCACTCTGATCGAGAAGAGTGAGCTCGAAGAGGGCTCGAACGTCGGTTCCCTCGCTGGCGAGAGCGATGAAGACGGAGACGTAGGTGGAATTGTCCTCGGGGTTCTTGCCGTCCGGGTAGAAATAGATGGCCCACTGGTAGCCTCCCACGGTGAAGTTGTCGCTGGCGATGTGCTTGCCGACGCCGATCCCTTTAGCCAACGAGTAACCTTTGATCGTGAAGTTGTGGGACCCGTTAACGGTCTCCGTTACGGACCGGGAACTGCTGGGGGACCCCAGGCGGGGGCTGGAGGGGGACGAAGACAACATGATTTTCTGATTTGTTTCCAACAACGAGTGGTGTGGTCTCTGATTTTGGGGATGTGAGCGAGCTAGGAGATGAGGATGATGGGAAGCATGATAAAATTTTCTTTCTGGGGCGACCGTCCAAGAAACCAAGGCAAAATTTATTTTGCCAAAAAGGAAAAAAATGGGAAAAGTTACAAAAACTTTCATGGTACCGTCTAATTCATAGTTATTATTAAAGAGTTTTGACGTTATTCATCCTCGTATATTATATATCATATTTATTTTTATTTTTAAATTTTTTCATTTTTTATTATTTTTTTTTCTGTTTAAGTTAATTGAGTTTTCCTATTCATTATCTATACACCACATATTTGATAAAAAAACTAAAAAATAAAAAATTATATATGATATGTGATGCGTGGGAGCTTATGATAGAACTTTTCGTTTATGACATTACATTCGCTAAAAGCTATGAGGCAACACATTCATAAGAAAGATTCATTTATAAGAGAACATGAAATCTTTCTAGATGTGGTTCTGAGACTGCAACAGAATAGGGGGCTTGAAATGCTTGAATTGTTTTTCCTAATATGTTGGAGCTGCTGGTATAGAAGAAACATGAAGATGTTCGAGGAAAATATAGTGAGTATAAAGGCTATTGTGGGAAATGCTTTAGCAATGCAGAAGTCATATAAGGAACTCAAGAGCAAACCTATTTCTATTATAAGACATCACTGCAGATGGGAATCCCTACCTTCTGGAGTTTTTAATCTAAATGTAGAAGGAGCCTTTTCTACAAATGGTTCTGTGGCTGGTATAGGAGCTATTGTCAAAAACTCTAAGGGAGAGGTGATTATGTCTACTGCAAAGAAATAACTTTCTGTTATGATTGTTGTGGAAGTTGAGGCATTAGCTGTTCTCCGAGGCTTAAAGTTCTGTCTTCATCTTGGGATTAATGATCTTGTGATTGAAAGTGATTCATTGTTGGTTGTCAAAGAATTTAATAAGCAAGGATCATCAAAGGCTACATTTGGCAATGTTGTTAGAGAGGCTAAGGATTTGATGGCACGGTTTTGTACCTGTGAAGAGCAGCATGTTAATAGAAGCTGCAATGAAGCAGCACATTCACTTGCCAAATTTGGTTTAAATGTGCAGAATATTAGCTTATGGTGGGGTGCATACCCTAATGTAATTTCTAATATTCTTTGGAGTGATTCATAAAAAAAAAAAGTGTCAGAACCCCATACTTTGTGGGCCATGGCCAAGCCACCAATCATGCCATGACAAGCCTTGATGGGCTCATGGCTGATGCCACAGCCATGCCGCACAAACCACAGACCATGTCAACACCCAAGCCCCTGCCTAGGCCATGCACTGCCATCAACAGTAGCCCCAACAACATGCCCTTGGCCAGGCCTTTGCTTGGGCCATGCCAGGCCAGCACTAGCACTAGTTGGCCAATGCCCATACCACTAGCCTGGGCCATGCCATGCCAGCACCAGTCCAGCCATGCCAACCAGGCCATGGCCTATGCCGTGGGCCAACCTAGGCCACCATGGACCAAGCCATGCCAAGAGCCCCGTGGGGCCCATCCAAGGCCTTGTTTGCATGGGATCACTCTAGGGTTTCTTTTTATGTTTTCACTATAAATAAGGCACTTAGCCATTTCATTTGTATTTTTTTGGCATTTTTTCCTTGTAGAACGGTTTGGTTTGTTCTTGTGAACACTTTCAGTGCTTGTGCATTTGGGCTCTTTTGGGTGCAATTCGTGAATCCTAATGAGAGGATTAACACCTTGCAATTTGTGAATAGGTGTTGTCCATTTATCTATATTTGTTTCATCATCTTGCAATTCGTGAATAGGTGTTGATTCTTTTTATCAATCTCTTGTCTAGTTTCCATTCAATTTTCATATCATCCATTTATCAATCTTTTGCATATTTCCATTCTCTAGTAAAAACTCCAAAAATACTTTTATGTTCTTATATTTTCTAGTTTGTTCATATATTTTATTGCATTTTCTCGCATATCAAACATATCCTAAGCCTCTATCTTTCCAAGGCCAAATTCCCATCTCTCAATCATAAATCACGCCCAACACATTTTCACATCCATACCTATAATTCTCACATGCCCTAGCCTAGATCTACAATTTCATATACATTCCATATACTTTCCATACACTTACTACCTACCAAACACTTCATAAGCCTCCATAGATCCATATTCCATCATAGATCTATTCTATAAAGCCGTAAAACCCTAGATCTATCTTAGATCTGTTGCCTCCAACAATCCTTGTCAAAAACCCTAATTCCCATAAGGATTTCCTATATTTTAGGAAACCCTAACCCTAGCCTCAAATTCCTAAATCTTAGGATCTTTCCTAAACCCCCTTAAGCCCTAAAGGTCCCAGATCTTCTTACCTTAGCCAAATTCCCTCAAACCTTAAAACACTTCCTATACTTTTGAATTTCATCCTACACATCACTAACCCTAAGATTCATTCCATCTTTGACCTAGCCAAAACCCTAGACTACCCAAAACACTTCCTCTAAAATTCGTAGCACTATTCATCCCTCATTCAAATCCTAGCCTCACTTCACCATACCAACCCTATTCATCATCCAAGTGGCACCAACATCAAGGGCAACCATTAAGCCGTTCCACATTGTATAAAACACACCAAATCATCACTTAGATTACCCTACTACTACTACATCATCATCATCACTTTCGTCACTCAAATACTAAACCTTCATCAACCTAGGGACCCTCCATTGCCATGCCAGTTCAAAGCCAAGCAAGTTGGCTAGGCACAATCGGTCATCACCATAATAAGGCGAGCTCGTGGACCTTAATATTTAGAAACTAGACCAAGGTTCCTAACAGGCAGCGTGCTCTGCACATATGCTCAGATGATAGAAATAAAGAAAATAAACATAAACTTTACATACAAGTCAACATCCTATTTAAATATATAATTACAACAGTGAGAAGTTTACATGAACTTAAAAGTGAAGAAATAAACATAAATTTTACATACAAGTCAGCGTCCTATTTAAGCATATAATTACAATAGTAAGAAGTTTAACAAAAAGAGATTTAGAGTGTTTATGATGTAGTTTGATTTATAGATTTGGCAAAGAGCAGGTTGAGCTTATTTAGACGTAATTGTCCATGTTCATTCATTTCTGCACGCAAGTGTATAATCCATTCCTTTTCTTAAACTGTACTTGCAATGTTTGCTAAATATGGTAGGTGCTCCTGTAATAATGAAAAAATATAAAACATAATGCAATAAGTTTTTTTGAATAAATTTATAAACATATATTTAACCTCGCATGTGTGTTCGAAGAGATTAACAGTTGTAGAATTAAATATTTCTTCTGTCATTAGCCCAAAAACAACAATTGCTATGCATTCAGTATCTCCTCTATTTCCAGATACACTCGACAATTATAATTAATGAGAATATTAATATTGCGTAATTTTTATAATTACTATGTTATATTTATCATGTAAAAAATGATCATTTAAAATGATGAGATAATGCTGTTGTGAAAAACGATGACAATAAAGTGAAAAATAAAGAATATGAAAGAGAAAAATCACACATGACACACAGATATACGTGGTTAAGCAAATTGCCTACGTCCACGGGAGCTGCAGATGATTTTATTGCTTGAGGAATCACACTACAATGGAGGGGGCGAAATACTGTTTACCAACAGTGTTCTACAGTCACACAGTACGGCCATAAGTGTAGAAAACACATATAAATACTCAAACGGCGGAAAAAACCATAGATCTGAAAATATACGATATTCGCTCGAGTGGCGTGTCGAGCGCGTGTCGAGCGAACTCCCTTCTGCAATAGCTAGAGCTCACTGTCGAGCTGTCTTCGAGCGTTCGACTCTGCCTGAATTCACTCGAGCGGCTAATGCCTTCGCTCGAGCGATGTGGACCAAACTCCATAGTACTAAACAATTCTCCCACTTGGAGACTGGTACACTTGCTGCATCGTCCTCTTCCTCAAACGTGATGTCCTCCACCTCTGCAACTCACTACCCCTGTCTTCATACTAGAAGACCAATTGAAGTTGCGCACAAATTCAGTTTCTTAAGTGTAACACCCTTTGTCAACATATCAGCAGGGTTCTTGCTTCCACAAATTTTCTCAAGTAATAACTGTCCGTCATCTAACAATGATCGTATGAAGTGACACCTGATCTGAATGTGCTTGGTCCTGGAATGAAATGCTGGATTCTTGGCAAGGAATATGGCGCTCTGACTATCACTGTAGAGAGAGCCTTTCTGATTCTTTTTATCCAATTCCTCCAAGAAGCCTTGTAGCCATATCATCTCCTTTGCAGCCTCTGACACTGCAATATACTCAGCTTCTGTAGTAGACAAAGAAACTGTTTTCTGTAGATTAGAACCTCATGACACTGCAGTACCACCAAGAGTATAAACAAAACCCGTGGTACTCTTTCTACTATCAATGTCTCTAGCTAAATCAGCATCAACATAGCCCTGCACCTCTAAACTCTCTCCTGAGAAACACAAGCACGTTTCTGAGGAGCCTTTTAGGTACCTCAAAATCCACTTCACTGCTTCCCAATGTTCTTTTCCTGGGTTACTCATGTATCTACTCTCAACTCCCATTGCATGGGCAATATCCGGTCTTGTGCAAACCATAGCATACATAAGTGAACCAATAGCTGAGGCATAAGGAACCTTACTCATGTAGTCTTGTTCCTCCTCTGACTCGGGTGACTGATTCTTGCTAAGTTTGAAGTGACCGCCCAAAGGTGTGCCAACTGATTTGGCCTTATCTATATTAAACCTGCTGAGTACCTTTTTCACATACTCAGCCTGTGAGAGTCTCAACGTGCCTCTGACTCTATCTCTCACAATCCTCATGCCAAGGATTTGTTTTGCAGCTCCCAAATCCTTTATTGCAAAGTGCTCTGACATCTGCTTCCTCAGATTATTGATCTCATCAATACTAGTCCCTACAATAAGCATGTCATCCACATACAACAGTAGAATAATATAAGAATTGTTAAAATGCCTGACATAGCAACAGTGATCTACCTGACATATGATGTACCCTGCACTGTGCATGAAATTATCAAATTTCTTGTACCACTGTCTATGAGCTTGCTTCAGGCCATACAAGCTCTTCTTCAGTCTGCAAACTGAATCTTCCTTTCCCTGTACTATAAACCCCTCAGGCTGGTGCATGTAGATGTCTTCTTCAAGGTCTCCATGAAGAAAGACTGTCTTCACTTCTAACTGCTCAAGAAATAAATCTTCGGTAGCAACCATAGACAGTACCATCCTGATGGTTGTGATCTTCACCACAGGAGAAAAGATCTCAGAGTAATCAATACCCTGCTTCTGCTGAAAGCCTTTTACAACAAGTCTAGCCTTGTACCTCTTACTGCCATCATGCTCAGTTTTCACCCGGTACACCCACTTGTTGTGTAATGCCTTCTTCCCTGATGGAAGTTCTGTCAACTCCCATGTCTGATTCCCTAGCAGGGAATCCATCTCATCTTTCATGGCCAGCTCCCACTTGCTAGAATTTTCATCTTGCAAGGTTTCTTCATAACTCTGCGGTTCTCCACCATCTGTCAACAAAATGTAGTTCAAGGTTGGTGAGAAACGCTGTGGAGGACGTCTAGTCCTAACTGACCTGCGAACTGCAGCTGTAGAAGTGGACGGCTCTGAAACTGACTGCGGAATAATAGGAATGGGTGCACTGGACCCACTCTCCTCGTCACTCACATCTCTACACTGCACTGTGACCTCTGGTAGGTCATCTATCTTACGAACTCGAACTCCTGAGGAGCTACTTCAGAAGCTGTACTAGACTTGTCCTTGTACACAATTAAAAATCACATTCCTGCTTCTTATGATCTTCCGACCCTGATCATCCCAGAAACGATAGCCAAATGCCTCGTCTCCATAGCTAATGAAATAACATTTCTTTGACTTAGCCTCAAGTTTACTACGAGCATCAGAATTAATAAGAACATAAGAAAGACAACCAAAAGTTTTAAGGTGAGAAAATTTGACCTCTTTCCCGCTCCAAACCTCATCAGGCAATTCACAATCTAATGGGACGGATGGCCCCCTGTTGATCAAGTAGACGGCAGTGCTGACCACATCTGCCCAGAAAGTTGGTGGTAGTCCGGTGTGCAATCTCATGCTTCTAGCATGCTCATTTATGGTCCTGTTCATACGCTCCGCAACTCCATTTTGCTGTGGTGTCCCAAGAATGGTCTTCTCCATTCTAATACCCTGAGTTGCACAGTACTCCTTGAACCCACCATCAATGTACTCACTACCATTGTCAGACCTCAAACATTTCAGTTTTAAGTTTGTCTCTGTCTCAACCATGGCCTTCCAAGTTTTGAACACATTAAATACGTCAGATTTATGCTTCAAGAAATACACCCATACCTTCCTACTATGGTCATCAATGAACGTGACATAGTAACGAGAACCTCCAAGAGAAGGTCCCCACACATCTGTGTGTACAAGATCCAGTTTTACTGTCTTTGGTGTTCTGCCACTTTTCAAGAAACTGACCTTCTTCTGTTTCCCCATAATGCAACTCTCACACATACTGAGATCAACTGACTTCAGTTCTGGTAGCTTACCTCTAGATAGAAGTTTTTTCATACCCTTTTGACTCATATGGCCAAGCTTACAATGCTACAAATCTGCTGTGCTCTCTACAACGGTAGTAGCAATAGTGTTAATCAAACCGGTAGTCATATATAGTGTACCAATTTTCTTACCCCGAGCCAGTACCAATGCCCCTTTTGTGACCTTCTAGGTGCTATCTGAGAACACTACTGAATGACCACACTCATCGAGCTGCCCAACAGAAATGAGGTTTTTCTTCAACTCAGGAATGTGTCTGACCTTTTGCAAGGTCTATTTGTTCTTGTTAGGGAGTACAATGTCAATGTCTCCCATCCCCACCACGTTCAAAGCCTCTCCATTAGCAAGATACACCTTCCCAAAGTCACCTGCAACATAATTTCGCATTAACTCCCGGTCGGAAGATGTATGGAAGGAAGCCCCTGAATCCAGTATCCAGTCATCAGCTGGACTATAAACTGCAAGTAATAGTGCATCCTGTACTTTTTCAGTTACAACATTAGCACTATCATTCTTGGTTTTCTTAGGATTTTTGCAGTTCTTCTTTACGTGGCCAGCTTTGCCACAATTCCAGCAAGTTGCCTGCTGACCAGGCATTGACTTGCTCTTGCCTCTGTGCTTTGATTTTGATCTTCCTCTATTTGAGTTCCTGTCTTGTAATCTCCCTCGAGAATCAACATTCAGTGCTGAACTCGAACCCGAGGTCTCGCCAGAATCTTTCCTGCCCACCTTCCCAGCCAAAATCAAATCACGAATATCATCATATTTTAGTTTAGATTTACCGGCAGAATTACTAACAGCTATTCTCATGGCTTCCCAGCTATTTGGCAATGAAGCCAACAATATCAGTGCACGTATCTCATCATCAAATTCAATTTCAACAGACGACAATTGATTTGTGATAGTATTAAAATCATTCAGATGTTGTGCAATAGACATACCATCCGCCATCTTTAAATTGAATAAATTTTTCATCAAGTGTACCTTGTTATTTGTTGACGGCTTTTCATATATACCTAACAAAGCCGTCATGAGATCCGCAGTCGTCTTCTCCTTGATGACGTTGTGTGCAACGGATCTTGATAGGGTTAATCGAATAACCCCCAGAACCTGTCAATCCAACAGATTCCAATCAGCCTCATCCATATTTTCCGGTCGCTTTCCCAATAATGGAAGATGAAGTTTCTTCCCATATAGGTAATCCTCTATCTGCATCCTCCAATAACCAAAATCCGTGCCATCAAACTTCTCGATCCCCGATACCTTCACTTCATCTCCAGCCATTGTTTTCCCTCAGACTCGAACCTTGGCTCTTAATACCAATTGTTGTGAAAAACGATGACAATAAAGTGAAAAATAAAGAATACGAAAGAGAAAAATCACACACGACACAGATATATGTGGTTCAGCAAATTGCCTACGTCCACAGGAGCTGCAGAAGATTTTATTGCTGGAGGAATCACACTACAATGGAGGGGGCGAAATACTATTTACCAACAGTGTTCTATAGTCACACAGTACGACCATAAGTGTTGAAAACACATATAAATACTCAAACGGCAGAAAAAGCCCTAGATCTGAAAATATACGATGTTCGCTCGAGCGGCGTGTCGAGCGCGTATCGAGCGAACTCCCTTCCGCAATGGCTAGAGCTCACTGTCGAGCTGCCTTCGAGCGTTCGACTCTGCCTGAATTCGCTCGAGCGGCTAATGCCTCCGCTCGAGCGATGTGGACCAAACTCCATAGTACTTAACAAATGCTAACTGTGGCTGTCTGATGCTCATATCTTTATAATTATAGTACAAGAATTTTTCATTATAATCATATCCAGTTGCTTTATTACAATTTGCACAAGACATGTAACAGAATGACTGATGTAAGTCAAGCATAAAAATTTTCCTTTAACTGTGAATGTTGGTTTCGGCATTAAAAAATGAGAAATAAATGTATAATATGAATGTAGCCGTAAAGTAAATTTAAATCGAAAGAAATAATTTAGTTTTAAAAAAGAAAGTTATACCTCCATTGGTTCTGTGGAATCAATAATCTCAGCATTCTCAGAAATTTTTGTTATCTTCTACATGACACTGGTTGAAGTTGATCCTTTTGATGTATCTAAATTCTTGGCAATGATTTCTTCTAGTAATACATCATTTTGTGTTGCCCTTAAAAGTTCGATTAATAATTAAAGCGACGTAAGTAGTAAAAAAAGCAATAATATATGCTAAAGGTATATGATATTATGTTATAATGAATGAAGCAATAAATAATTTAGATTTTATAAAATTAATTACTGTAAGAAATTTTTTTTAAACAAATGATTTACCATGTATGTAATGAAACTGCAGGTGCTAGAAGAGGGTCGATGATGATTTGTTGGTTTTGATGATAGAGAAAGACCTACATTATAAATATGTTTTAGCAAATAGTAAATATATAAATATATGATAAATAATTAAGAAGAATATTATTTCAATGAGAAATACCATTATAAGAACCAACTTTAATTCGTGTTCCAAGAATTATTGGTTTTGCTACAATAATATTTGAAATTTGTTGACAGTCGTCATGAACAAATAGAGCCCACATTGTTAAATGCAAAGGCTTCAAGCTATACAAGTTGGAAATAAAATGAAATTTATAATAATAAAAGTATTATAACGTATTAAATAAAAATACTATAAATGTAATTGCGTAGATCAATATCTGTTAAATAAGGTGGCAACCAATTAGATCCTAACTCTTAATAAAAATGATATCAAGACTCAAGAAATAGAGGGACAGCATGGTCATTTTATGTAATACTATATAAGGAGGGTTGGTGTATCTCATTGATCGGTGTAATATTCACTCAACAAGATATACAGGAGAGAAATAGAGAGAAAACACGAGTGAGAGAGGCTTTGAATGTAAAGGGAAAGGATCACTGAGTTGTTATCTTGTAAACTCAAAAGTTGTACATCATTTTTTGCAATAAAGAATGCTTCTAACTGTTCCTGCCATGGATGTAGATTATTATGATCAAACCACGTAATTTCTTGTGTTTTTCCTTTGTTGTTTATTGTTCTTTAATGTTCTTTAATTTTCTATGAAGTTCTTGAAAGTTTGTGTGATGACCCGTTTTTACGTGTATTTTCACTGAAGGAATATTTTAATTTAATTAATATTATAGTGCTTTTATTTTAAATTATCGGATTTTAATTGAAATTTTATTGGCTGTTGAATTTAAATTACTGTTCAATTGATTTTAGCTCGTTTTTGGATTTAAAAATTTAATAGTTGGTTTTTGCTGTTTTATTTTATTTTAGCTTAGCGATGTGTTTAAAATATTTTCTTGGTGTTTATTTATTTATTTGATGTAGTGTTTAATTTATTTTAGTCGTCTAAGTTTTTAATATCGTTTTCGGCGGATCAGTTTCTGGATCCCGGAAGTGAAGTTTGGACTTCATTTCTTTTTCTCCTTTTTCTTTTTCCTTCTTTTCCTTTTCTTTTCCTTCTTTTCCTTCTTTCTTTCCTTTCTTCTTCTTTTCCTTCCTCTTCCCCGCGTCGTCCGCGTCAAGCTCTCCCTCCCCTGCACATTTCCCTTCCCGCGCAGCCACCTTTGGCCGGCCATATCTCCGCCGTCCGGTGGAGGTGTCATACACCACCCCCGCCATTCTCTTCCTCTCACGGCAGACTACAACCCCACCAATTTTCAGGACCATCGGAGCCACCGTTAGCCGCCACGAGCCGCTCAAAGTCGCGGCACCAACCCAGTTTTTCCCCTGTTGCCGTTTTTCTTCCTCCGCCCAGAACCGCCACTTGCCGGCGGCGTGGCCTCCACCACCCACCCAGAAAACTTCCCCTCCCTCCGGTGCACCACCCCACCAAAGATCTCCCCCAACCGTGCCGCCGTTTGGCCGGAAAAGCGCATCTAAGCCGCACGGTTTGTCACCGTTTCCGGCGCCGTCGCACCACCTCCGGCCACCATCTTTTCACCACTTCTTCCCCTACCTCTTGCCGACCTAACCCACCCATTTCCGGCCTAGATCGGCCACCGGAGCAGCTCCCACGAGCTCAACTCNTCTTGAAAACTCAAAAGCTGTACATCATTTTCTGCAATAAAGAATGCTCCTAATTGTTCTTGCCGTGGATGTAGATTATTATGATCGAACCGCGTAATTTCTTGTGTTTTTCCTTTGTCATTTATTGTTCTTTAATGTTCTTTAATTTTCTATGAAGTTCTTGAAAGTTTGGCATAGCAATTCTGGTTGATACATAAGTTAGTGAAAAGAATTACAACAAGTGGCATCAATAGCAAGGTTTCGATGGGGACAACCAAGCATGAAAGCACTATTGGTTCAACAGGGACTCCAAGATGCACTTCTTGGTAAAAAGAATCTGAGTTCTTTACCTGATAAAGAAAAAATACAAGTCTTGCAGAGCTTAGTACTATCATCCTTTTCCTTGGTGACAAAGTACTGAGGGAAGTTGCCAAAGAAGACACTGCAGCAGGAGTTCTGCTTAAATTGAAGAGTTTGTACATGACAAAATCTTTGGCCAATCGACTCCATAAGAAGACTAAGCACTACAATTTCAAAATGGCTCTAGGTACGTCTATGGAAGAACATCTTGATTAATTTAACAAGATTATCTTGGATCTTGCAAACATAGACATAAAGATCGAGGATGAGGATCAAACAATTCTATTGTTGACCTCTTTAGATTCTTCTTATGCAAACCTTAAGGAAACCATGATGTATGGTAGAGATATCTTGTCATTAGAAGAAGTACAATTTGTTTTGCACTCAAGAGAGTTTCAAAATAAGGCTGAGGTCAAAACAAAAACTGGGAAAGGTTTGAATATAAGGGGTAGGTCTGATAAACCAAGTAAAAAAGGAAAGAACAGCAAACCAAGATCCAAATCTAAAGGTAAGCAATTAAAATGTTTTATTTGTCATAAAGAAGGACACTTCAAGAAAAATTATCCTGAAAAGAAACATCAAGGGGGGAATAAATCAAAGGAGGAGGGCAAGGTAGCTGTGCTTCTAGATGGTTATGATAGTGCATAAGTCCTAAATATCTCAGAGGTGGATTCTGGAAAAGAATGGATAATAGACTCATAGTGCTCATTTCATATGTGCCCCTCGAGGTCTTGGTTTGAAACTTTTACAGATTTAGATGGGGGTCATGTAATTCTAGGAAACAATAAATCTTGTAAAATTCTGAGAATTGATTCAATAAGATTGAAGATGCATGATGCTATGGAGAGGTTACTTATGGAAGTAAGATACATACCTGAGTTGAAGAGGAACTTAATCTATTTAGGAATGCTAGATCAATCTGGTTGCACTTTCAGATCAGAATCTAAGACTCTTAAGGTCTCGAGGGGGCACTGGTAGTGATGAAAGGGGTGATGAAAAATGAACTCTACACACTCATAGGTAAGATAGTGATTGGTGAGGCATCTCCTGCCCAACACAGAGAGGAAAACAAGGTTTTCTCATGGCATAGAAGACTAGGCCATATAAGTCAGTAGGGGTTACTTGAACTTGAAAAACAAGGCCTGTTGGGGAAAGTGAAACTTGTGGAACTTTCCTTTTGTGAGGATTGTGTACTTGGGAAGTCTACAAGAGTGAGCTTCAGCAAAGCAACTCACAAAACCAAGCGAACCCTAGACTACATACACTCAGATCTATGGGGACTAGCCATTGTAAACTCACATAGAGGAGCCAGGTATTTTCTAACCATTATTGATGATTATTCTAGGAAGGTCTGGATATATATTCTAAAAAAATCAAAGTGACACTTTTGCTAAATTCAAAGAATGGAAAACACTAGTTGAAAATCAAGTTGGCAGAAAAATTAAGAAATTAAGAACTGACAATGGCTTAGAGTATTTGTGAAATGATTTTAATAATTTTTGTGAAGGGGAAGGGATGGCTAGGCATAAAACAGTACGAGAAACCCCTCAACAAAATGGTTTGGCAGAGAGGATGAATAACACCATTTTGGAGAGGGTGAGATGCATGCTAATGACATTAGTGTTACCAAAATCTTTCTGGGCTAAGGCTACTGTCACAGTAGTGTATCTCATAAATAGATGTTCATCCTCAGCCTTAGGGTTCAAAACCCCACAAGAAATGTGGTCTGGAAAGCCTTCAGAGTATGATCACCTAAGGATTTTTGAATGTGTAGCATATGCACACTCCAAAACTAATAAGCTGGAACCACGAGCACTTAAGTGCATCTTTGTGGGATATCCAGAGGGTGTGAAGGGATAAAAATTGTGGATTAATGAGCCTGGAAAATAGAAGTGCATAATTAGCAGAGATGTAACATTCAATGAAAGGCAAATGGCTGGAAAGAAAGAAACAGCATGTTAGGAAAACCTACCTATCACTACTGATTTGCAGCCTGAGGTGTAGCAGTCAGTGTGTTCACTTTGTGATCATTAAACTTAGGTTAGAGAGTCTGAGGACTCAAGCTCAGAGATTAGAAATCAAGGTGGAGAGAACACTTACCAACTGGCTCGAGACAGGGAAAGAATAATTATAAGACCTCCACATAGGTATGGATAGGTGAGATGACAACCTTTACTCTTATAGTTGATGAAGAAATAATTGAGATGGAACCAAGATCCTTTAAGGAAGCCATGCCAGCAAAGAAGCAGATAAGTGGATACTTGCAATGAAGAGGAGATGAAGTCCTTAAATAAAAATAAAACTTGGGAAATGGTTCCAAGACCAGAAAGTCAAAAACTGGTTGGGTCTAAGTGGATATATAAGAGGAAAGAGGGCATACCAGGGGTTGAACTACCTAGGTACAAGGCTAGGTTAGTAATTAAGGGGTTCACACAGAGAGAATGAGTGGATCATAATGAAATCTTCTCTCCTATGGTAAAACACAGCTCAATTAGGCTCTTACTCTCATTTGTGGCTTACTAGGATATGCACTTGGAACAGCTAGATATTAAGACAGCTTTCTTGCATGGAAAACTTGAAGAAACTATATACATGCAACCACATGAAGGCTTCACTACTGAAACCACAAAGGATCAAGTGTGCTTATTAAATAAATCACTATAAGGGCTTAAGCATTCACCAAGACAGTGGTATAAAAGATTTGGTTCTCACATGATTCATAATTGTTTCAACAGAAGTAACTATGATAGCTGTCTATATTACAAGCAAATTGAAGATAATCCAACATACCTATTGTTATATGTAGATGATATGCTTGTTGCTTATGAGGATAAAATCCAGCTTGATCAAGTGAAGTGTATGCTTAAGTCAAAATTTGAGATGAAGGTATTAGGTCCAGCTTAGAGGATTTTGGGCATGGAGATAACAAGAGAAAGGAATAAAAGGCTTCTCTATTCATCTCAAAAGTCATACATTTCTAAAGTACTCTATAGGTTTGGTATGTTTCGATTTAAAAGTGTGAGTACTCCTATTGGACAGCATTCAAAGTTGTCAATTAGTCATGCACCTAAAATTGATGAGGAGAAAAACTTTATGGAGAAAATTCCCTATGCTAGCATGGTGGGAAACATCATGTATGCCATGGTTTGCTCTAGGCCTGATTTAACTTATGTTGTTAGCATAGTAAATAGGTTTATGAGTAATCTTGGGAAAACCCATTGGCAAGCTTTATAATGTGTTTTTCAATACTTATCTAGTACAAGATGCTTGGGACTAACATTTAGTGAAAATGTGCATATTGGATTTGATTTACAAGACTTTGTTGACTCAGATTATGCAAGAAACTTAGACAAAAGAAAATCATTAACTGGTTTTGTATTTTCTGTCTTTGGAGGAGCTGTCAGCTGGAAGGCAAATCTACAACGTGCAGTAGCCTTATCAAAAATAGAGGCAGAGTATATTGCCATGATTGAGGCAATAAAGGAAGCTATATGGCTAAAGGGGATCTCTCAAGAGTTAGACCTGTACAAAGGCAGCATCACAGTTCACTGTGATAATCTAAGCACTATAGATCTAGCCAAAAATCATGTCTATCACGAGAGAACAAAACATATAGATGTCAGATTGCATTTTGTGAGGGACATCATATCTACTGGAGAGGTTGGGGTAGAAAAGGTTTCTACTGAAGAAAATCCTTCAGACATGATGACAAAAGTCACTTCCCACGATCAAGTTTAGACACCGTCTAAGCTTGATTAATATGAAAAATTGCTAAGTACCCTTTAGAGGGAACATGCAAGAACAACTATGGAGGAATAAACACTTGCAAGGACTAAATGCTTGCCAAGGTGGAGATTGTTAAATAAGGTGGCAACCAATTAGATCCTAACACTTAATAAAAATGATATCAAGACTGCATCGCATCAAGACTCAAGAAACAGAGGGACTACATGGTCATTTTATCTAATACTATATAAGGAGGGTTGGTGTATCTCATTGATCAGTGTAATATTCACTCAGCAAGATATATAGGAGAGAAATAGAGAGAAAACACGAGTGAGAGAGGCTTTGAATGTAAAGGGAAAGGATCACTGAGTTGTTATCTTGAAAACTCAAAAGCTGTACATCATTTTCTGTAATAAAGAATGCTCCTAACTGTTCCTACCGTGAATGTAGATCATTAAGATTGAACCACGTAATCTCTTGGGTTTTACCTTTGTTGTTTACTATTCTTTTATGTTTTTTAATTTTCTGTGAAGTTCTTGAAAGTTTGGCATTGCAATTATGGTTGATACATAAGTCAGTGAAAAGAATTACAAAAATATTTCTATCAAATATTACTACTTGCAATCGATTTCCCTGCAAGAAAATAAATGAAAGAGATAATCATTTAAATTTAAATAATTAAATATTTATATATCAATAGTAAATACAATATAATAATATAATAGAATCAAATATTTATAGAATGAAATGTATAAAATAAAACAAATACAAAATGATTGATACCTGATGATCTATTAGTGTGAAGTTTTGATATTTTGTTGATGAGTTCTGTGCTATTCGTTTTGGTGATTTTTCTACAACGAGCATCTTTATTTTCCAATTTTTGGTAACTGGAGTGATATCTTTGATTGATGCATAAATAGTTCGTTTGTTTGCTGTATTTACAAATTAGAAGACAGAGAAATATTACTATATGTATTACAAACTCTATAATATAATTGAAAAAAAAGCTATAGAACACATAAATAATAACAACATTTGAAGAAAATTAATTGAGTAGAATAAAGAAAATATTAAATTCGACTATTTATATAGCATCATAATGAGTTTGTTAATTTTAAAAAAATCTTTATACACAATATTTTTTGTGTAATTTCTTTCATAATTATCAATTGTAGTTGGTCTTATAAGAATCTTTATTGAATTAGCATTTTTGGCTCTTGATAACGCTACATATAATTATTCATGAGAAAATACTGGTTCAGGTAAATATATTCCAACAAAATTTAATGTTTGTCCTTGTGATTTATTTATTTTAATTGCAAAACTTAATCTAATAGAAAATTGTGTTCGTTTAAATGGAAAAGCATTATTCTCATTTACATCTGGCAAGAATGGAATTCTATGTATAAAAACCATTTTTCCTTTGTGATGACCAACTGAAATTTTTGTATCAATGACATTACGATTAAAATTGTAACAAATCAATCATGTGCCATTACATAAACTTACTGAAGGATTTATATTTCTAAGTAACATATTGAGACAATTCTTTTTAAACAATAATTCATGTGATGGCAATCCATTTGGTGTTAAAGTATTTAAGAAATTTTCCATAACACATTGTTTAGATACATCAATTGTTTCATCAAAACTGTAATATCGCACCATATCACTAGGAAATTTTTCAATGACTGTGGCATTTATTTCATCAACTGATTAATTTTTTGGTGTTAATTTAGCTCGATTTGTCATTTCACCTAAATTGTTTGAATAATTCAATATATCCTCAAAAATAACTTCTAATAAAGAATTTAAAGATTCAATATCATTATTGTAGGGAATAAGCATTTCTGTTGGAATTTTGATTGTTTTATTAACAGTAATTGGTTCACTACCATTACCAACTTCACTCAAATAAGGGGAAAAATCTAGATTTAATCTAGTTATCATATTTTCTGTTAATTTAATTTTGATTAAATAAGACAATAAATAAAAACAGGCTAAGCTTGCATCAATTTGTTCTTCTCTTGTGCTTTTTTGAATTATAGGTAATACTTGACGAAAATATCAACAAAAAACAATAACTTTTCCACCGAAAGGGAGGTCTGCATCATTTATATCTCGCAACATTTTATTTATTGCCTCTATAGAATGTTTTCCAGGCATAAATGTTTTATCCCATATGAGTAATTTTGCAAGACATAATAATTTAGTAAGATTTCCTTATTTGCTAACATTGCATGTACTATTTTTCTCTATAGTTAATAGAATTTTAAAGAGTGAATGTGCTGTTCGGCTTCCAGGTAAAAATGATGTAGCAACACTAGATGATGCAGTTGCAAGTGTTATTATATGTTTCGATCTAATTTCAGCAAGAAGTGATTTATATAGAAATATTTTTCTAGTGCCAGCAGGACCATTAACGAAGAATGTAGTAGAATTGTCGAGAAATAAAATTTCGAGAATCAAATTATATGGGTATTTTTGTTCAAAATTTAGATTGTTTGAAGTAAGGAGATCTTCCTATAGAATTGTAACAGCTAATTCATCATCAATTTCTTGATGTGTAAATTCTTCATCATCAGAGAATATATTAATGGGAGCAAAATGATACATATTTATGTTTTTTCCCATTGATTCAAGCGTAAAATAGATGTTTTGTAATACCATTTTTTTTAATATTTGTTGCTGTTGTATTTGTTAAATGAAAATTTGTAGACCTCTCTTTTTCAAATCGTTCCCAAAGTTCTTTTGGATTTGTAGAATTACAATACACCATAATTGTTGCAAAAAGTCGCTTTAAGCTGTTTGGCATTTGGTATAAACAAGCTTCTTCTAAACATTTTTCTAAACTACTATCTTTGTTCAATAGATCATCTAAATTAACTGCTTCACGAAATGTTGGTACAACAATGCCATTAATTATTTTTAAATCTTCAAATGATTTTGGTCATCTAATGTGATTCAGTAATATTCGTAAGTAATATCTTTGACATTCAATTGGATTTATTGTGACAATTCAGCTTATAACACTTCTTTTTTTTTAGGAGTTCAAATTTTATGTTGTTGATTCTAAACGAAATTTTTAGGAAATTCTCTATACAATAAATTGTGTGTGTTTTGATCAATTTGATTTATTAAAAAAAATTCAGTTAACATCGATTTTCTTAAGAAATCTAAATTTAAAATATTTTTTAAGTTTTCTTGTGCACGGAAAGCTACTAAATATCGATCTTCAAGATGAAGATGTAAACTATAAACTGATGGATACATTTCATCAAGTGTAAAACCATATATTCTCCACATAGGTTCAGGTGGAGTAATCCATTTACCTGATTGAAATTATTCAATTTTATCAATTTGTTAGTTATTTTCATCGTTAATTAAATTGAAAGCAATACGATCATGTCCTTTGAAAATATTTATATAGATATTTAACAGCTTTAATTGTAGAACCAATTTTAACATTTATATGACAATTAAATTTTGAAAGAAGGTATGAATTATATGGTATAACCCAACGGTTATCTAAATTTTGTCCTCTAACTTTCACAATTACTCCATCATTGGAATGTTTATATAATGGAAAACAATCGATTCCAACAGCTGTTTTAGATGTAAATTGTTAGGGATATCGATTTTTGCAAGTTCCATTTTTCTTCATACATATGTTAGTTGGATTTAATATTCCATAAGGACCATGCATCATATGTTTAACAACAATTTTATATAAATGTAAGTCTTTTTTCTTTTATCAAGTATTTCTACTGAAACAATTTCATCTAAATATTCAAGGGTATAAATTCGTCAATCTTTTTGTAGTATTATTAAGAACTGAACATGTGGTAAGTGTCACTATCCGGACGTCTCGATTTCCCCATATCAGGGCGACGACCCAGGGGATATCACTCAGTATTATCCACTCCCGAGTGACCAGAAGAGCTCCACCGAGATAATAACCCATCCCGGCTTGGGCTCGTGAGACACACGCACCCGAAAATCCATTTACGCCAATAAAACAGGATTTTTCTCTTTTTCTCAATTTAAATAAAATGCACGTGCATGCACCATGTAAATGAAATCTCAATGCACAACACAACCAACCAACCATAAATCAACAAACCAAGCAACTCCGTCCTCAATCCATCCGACCCCCAAACTCCTCAGACTCAGTCCAGAATCAACCAACTAGCAGATAAAATATATTGTATGAGCAAAATACATTTAAATCTAAAAGTAGAGTTTGGAAAATACTTACAGTGCTATACGGTATTTTTTGAAAGCTCGCAGCGTTGCAAACGGCGGAGGAAAAGCAACGTAACAGTGTAATTTACACTGTTGCCGTGGGTAATAAATTACCCACTTTCGAACGGGGACAAACCAAGGCACGAAATTGATAGGGAAAGGTCTTGAGATGTTTATGAAGCTAAGGGAAATGAGTTTTGGCCGTGGGTGGACAAATGTGGTTTTTATGGGACATGTGCGTTGCATTCTTTCATGCATATTGTTTGAATTATAATATGTTTTTATCTAGTGGTGTTTGAATTTTACTTACCTGCGGCACCATTTTTGGTACTGTAGATTTTGGTGCAGAGTCCGAGGAAGAGGAGGAGGCTGAGCCAAAGGATGTGGCTCCGCCGGAGTACTGAGTTGGAGTCTATGCTTTGTAGTTGGCTTTGAAACTATATTTGTAGTTTGTAATATTTTATTATGTATGATTTGAACAACTTTGTATTAAACTAAGAAAAATTATGGTATTTAGTTATATGACTTTATCTATCCGCTGCGTGTTTTATTTGTACACATTTTGCATGTGCACACACCTTTGGCACTTGGCGATGGGATGTGTGACCGTGTTGTTATCGTCCCGACGTCTCGATTTCCACGTGGCCGTACGTGGGAGTTGGGGGCATCACAGTAAGCCCCTTTTCTCATACTCAATTGTGTAAACATATATTGCAACTTTACCAAAAATTTCTCACTTGAATAACTCATTTTTTAAATCTTCTAATTTTGCTCTAAAGATCTGCACGATTAAATCAGGACAATTTTGAACTTCTTAATGTAGTTTTAATTCATCTAAAATTTCTTTCAAACTTGGATTACATGTCATAGTTAAGAAAATGTCAAGTTTGCGAAAACGTTGAACTAATGCCATTGCTTCCATATATCTCTTGCGCATATGTCTTGGGCCTCCAACAAAAGATGAATATAAGATAATACGTCTTCCAATTTTAGAGGCATTAGTTTCTCCAATTGAAATACTATCGACAATATCGGTATATATATGATCTAATTTCTTGTTGTTTTGAACGAAAATATCTTAATCTTGATGTTTTAATTTTAATGTACATGTCAACAACAAATTGTTGTAATAAACGACTAGATAATAATAGAATTGATTTGTTGTGTTGTCTAATTTATAATTTGAAACAATAATATTCACTGCACAAAACTATTGGTTGTTTCCTCTTCTTCTTCAAAACTACAAAAATATAAACATATGGAAGTTTAAGATAAAGAAGTTAGAAGATTTAAAGTTATTACTACCTTATTCTTCAGTTCAAAGTAGTTCTTCTGCATTATTTGACTGTTAGAGATCAGTTAGTATTGATGTTTGATTGTTTAATAATATTGTTCCTTTTTTTAAAATTTCAATTCCTTCATGCCAATTAGAATCATTAAAAGGAAATGATAATGGATATTGAAGTGGATCATAACAACCAAAATAATATTGAACAATATGATTTCCACCCGTATGACTAAAAACAATAATGTTTCGACTTCTTTCTTTTGTATAATTGTCAGATTCAGTCCAAATAGCTGCAACTTGTGATACTGATGGGGCATTATAAACATGTTGATCCAACCCAAAGTCTGATCTTATATGAATTATATGATTTTCGAGATTTGGAATGTTGCTCAAACTTCAAAAGAAATGACTATATGGATTAACCCTGAGTATAGCCATCAGTTGACTAATAATAGAAGGATCTAATCTTTCTGGATCATTAACACGATTTTCTAATTCGTGTTCAGTATCATAGAAGTATAGCTGCAAATATGAAGGATATCCATATTCGGGAATTAAATCATTAATGTAATGATATATTTGTCTTTGAACTCTAAATGTGTAAATTCTTTTGTTTCTTATACACAAATTTGTATTGAACTTAACTCTAAATGATGTGAAGGTGAATTTATTATTGTATGTATGTACATATTTACAAAATTTTTCAAATTCACTGGAATTAGAAGTGAATAACTAATAAAGTTGATCAGGAATTTGACTAAAAGCTAACGATATGGTTCTATCAGCACAACAAAAACCATTTGGTTCATGATAAAATTTTTTTGCTTCACAATATTTATATGACGGTACTAATGGTAAATAATCTGGTTCAAGAATTGTAGTGTGTAATATTTGTTTAAAATAAGGATATTTACCTTGTCGTTTTCCCATATAAAAAAAAGAAATAATAAAATAATTGAGAATAAAGTATTAAATATTAATGTAGGAATTAATGAAAGAAGGTGTTAATTTGTACATTACCCGAATGGAAATATGACGTGCTTTCAAAATTGAATTCCTTTTCATTTGGATAATTAACCTATAGAAATTTTTTGTTTAAATATTTATTGAATAGAATGAGAAAATATATGAAAGAAATGTTTTTTTTAATAAGAAATAGTTATGAATAAACCTGATCGCTCAACATTGAAGTAGAGGTATCGTTATGGACGTTAGTTTCAGAAGAATTGATATTCGAAGATGATCCAATTTCTCTTATACAAATGGCTTCATTGTCGTTTGAATAAAAAGAGAGAGCATGCTGAGACTGTGTTTGCCTTCACATTTTATTATTTAGAAGTTTTTTCAAATAAGCATATCTTTTTTTTTTTTCGACGGATCTCTTCTTTTTTCTCCTTTGATTGAGCACTATATCAATTTCTTCTTGCCGGATGTTTTTCATGCTCTTCAAGGTTTGTTCATAGAAGAAGTTAGATAAAATTGAAAAGAATTGGTGTTAATAATGTTTAAATATATTTTTACATTTAATAATGCCGCCTCACCAGTACGCATAAAGTTATGAAAGATTATAAATTCTGTGTCAATTTCAAAGCGTAATCTAAAAAACATTTGAAAACATATAAAAGATGTGGGTAGATATGTATATATAGCTACATATATGCATAACAAATATTATAAGCATTTATAGTAAAAGCAAAAGAAGAAAATAATTAGTTCGAAATAATTTCATACAGATCATATTAAGTGAACCAAATGAGATAGTAGATCTTAGAGCATTGGCATTGGCTTCATCAAAAGCCAAGCCAAAGCATAAAATGATGAATCTGTGTAAATTAGAGCTGCATTGGTCTCGACAAAATAAACAATGGGGAGTTTTGAGCTATAGAATTTCTACGTTTTCCTTCAAATTTGAAGGGTTACTATACACTCATCAACCAATTATTTTACTATATTTTAATTCTTAACCGTTGTCCTTTTATTTTCCCTCTTTCATTTTTCCTCTCCGCATTTTCTCTCCCCCTTTCTCTATTTTTCATTTTTTCTCAATTGACGGAAACAAAACTCTCGGATTCTTCACGCAGAACCGATTTCATCAGAGAACACCGATGTGAGGACCTCGAATTTTCATGCGAGCTTCTTCTCCAAAGGCAACCTGTATGTTTTCTCTCCCCCTTTCTCTCTTTCTATAGTTTTCAAGCTCTGTACTGATCCAGAAATTCCTTTGATTCTTCATGCAGAAACATTCTTGGCTTTTTGTCTAGGTTGGCTCAGATCAGATTCACGAGTTGGCTTCAGGTTCGTTGGTTTTTTTTTTCTCCTGCAACCCTAGTTTCATTTCAGTGAAGGATTTACGGTCAGCCCCGATTGGGGCTTTTGCTCTCAGTTTTTGACTGGGAAAAATTTATGGAACTCTTTGAGCATAGGACTGACTTTGGTTTAATTTATTTTGTGATATTTTTGTTGATTTTCTAAGGTGCACTCAGTCTTGCCTTCGGCTCAAGCTACCACACTGATTCTAGTATTGTAGTTATTGGATCCGTAATGTATTGCTGCCCTATTTGTAGATTTTAGTGGCTGTGTGTGAGATAATTTATATGCTGACTTTTATATGGACTCGTTTCTTTGGTTGGTATATTGCTATTTTGCATCTATTTGTGTTCCAAGCAATCCTAGTGTTCATGGTTGTGGTTGGAATTCCTGTGAACATTCTGTGTTTTATCTTAATTCTGTGGAGAAGTGGGTTTTTGGTTTTCATAGTCTGTGACTTTGTGTTCATGGAGCAGTGTTCATGAAGTCAGAGATGGAAACTGAGCCCCTACATGATAGAAACACATCATATTTCATTTCCTTTTTTCCCTTGCAAATGCATCATGGATAGTGCCTTATCTAGGCACGTTTAACACGACCCTTCTTGGAAGGTGTTTGTGTCTTTGTTCTGTTTGGCTTTCAATTGCAGTCATCTATTTTTGTGTTCTATTTTTTTTATACTATTTTTGTATCTTCCTTCTTCTTTTTTTCAATTGCAGTCATCTATTTATTCTGAGTTGATAGGCCTTAAATACCTTTTATCCTCTTCCAACTTTAAAACTAAAAGCTTTCCAATTAAAGGTGTTTTTTTTTTTTTTCTGAAGAACAGACCCTAAATTCATTAAAGAAGAAAGAAGAATTTGCCTAAATACAAATAAGAAGGAGAACCCAGTCTTCCCTTGCACCTTGGTCACCTATTGTAACACTTGTCTTCATCTTTTTATAGACAATCAAATTTGTTTACTAAAAACAAAAGGCATAGCCCAAGTATACATACTTTGCCTACTTTAAAAAAAAAAAAAAGTACACCTATATTATCTTCATAAATGAATTCCATGAACAAATTATATAGTTTACCTTTCAGAAATTTCTTCAGATCTCTATGTTCCAATTTTATTCATAGTGATATGCAGTAACATCATACAATATTTCATTACCTTCAACAGTTAGACTAAGCACATGCATATTCTTTACATCAATTGTGTTATCCATCTAACCAGAACCATTGAAGATAACGTTATAGGTGCCCTTTCTAGGTTAGTGGTCACCTGATTTTTTCTTTTATTTTATTCTTAAGATAACGTTCTCTCATTTTTAGCTGTTCTTAAGAAAATGTTTGCTCATCTTCCACACCTTTCAAAACTTGTAACTCCTCCAAGAGAGACTTCTTCTCTGCTCCACATTACTAAATATTTGCTCATTTCAAGCCTTTTTTAAATCATTCTTAAAAGCATTTAATTTAAGAGCCAAGAAAGCATTTAAATTAGAGCTGCATTGGTCTCAGCAAACTAAACAAGGTGGTATAAGGGGCATACTCTACACTATTCAGACATTGCAAGTTTTGAATTGCAAGATAAATTAATTTTTGGTATGAATCTTGGAAGCCTATTCTTTCTAGTTTAATTTTTTCCAGCTGTATATTGTCACTTACCATCTCTTGGAGTGTCATAAATGAGATCAATATGGTAAAATAATAATGTTGTAAAGAAAGGAATGCTTTAGATTGAGATCATTCACCTGCATTCCTTTTTAGATGCTCAAATCAATGTAACAGGCTTGTTTTTAACTTACTTTAGCTTTGTTTAGTCCAAAACAAGCAGACAAGTAGGGTTGTAGATCAAAATCACCCCTTAACTAGAAACCCCCCTTCCTCTCTCTCTCTCTCTCTTCCCCTCACATTTCTCTATATTTGTAATTGCTGAAGGGGGGAAAAGGAAAGGAATTTTTTTCAGATTACTTTTGTGAATGCAATGATGCCTTTGATAGAAGAAACTGAAGTCATCTATTTTTTTGCCAATTGCAATCATCTGATTATATTTTTTTCTATTTTTTTATACTGTTTTTCTGTCTTGTGTTCTATATTTTTTTGAAATTGCAGTCATATGTGGCAGTTGTTTTTTTATTGTGCTGCGTTGTATGTGCTGCTTTGTCTGACAACTTAAAATTTACAATTCTTAAAGGATGGACAATCTGTTGGAGGAGGACCCATTCTTCACCACTCTCTTACAAAGTAGAGGAGAAGGTCCTATTACCACTCCAACATTCACACAACATTCTAATGTTGTGGTCAGCCCAACTCCCCTTCACTGTGAAAAGAGGCCTCCAGCAAAAAAAGTTTAAAGAGGAGCTTCTTTCACTGTTGAGGATGATAATGTACTTGTCTCTAGTTGGCTCAACATTAGTATTGATGCCATTCGGGGAACTGATCAGAAATCCACTCAAATGTGGGAGAGGATTTCTAATTTTTATCACGAATATAAAAAACCACATATTGTGAACCGTTCGGTTGGGTCATTGATCAATTGTTGGTCCATGATCTAGAAATGCACAAATAAGTTTTGTGCATATCTAGCACAATAGAGTCATTGCACCCGAGTGGTACGACCGAACAAGATAAGGTATGTACTATTTTCTTTCAATAATGTGGGCTATTGCAGTAAGATTTATTCTTTGACAATATTCCTTAAACTTTTTTCAGATTGAAAAGACAAAAATATTGTACAAAGAGATAGAACGAGGGAACTTCACATTGGAGCATTCTTGGAATCTTTTGAGACACCAATACAAATGGCATCAACACATGAATACGCTGAATACGAGGAGAAAGCCACACGATAAGCGTCCTACCAATGAGCAGTCAAGTGAAGTTTTGGACGATGTTGTGGAGGAGAATGTTGAAAGGCCTGCTAGAAAAAAAGCTGAAAAGGAAAACTTGAGGAAGCGGAAGGCCCAAGAATCATCTGATGCTGAGTTCAACATGGCATTAGGAGCAATGACCGAGGATAGATGATTGTTCATGGCAGAGAGAAGAGAATGGCAGACGAAGGTAGATCGCGATAGAGGTGCACAACTAGAGCTTGATAAGAGAAAGTTCGAGGCTGAGATGATGAGTAATGATCTTTCTGGTATGAATGCCATCCAGCAAGCCTACTTCCATAAAGTTCAGAAGAAAATTTTTGAAGAGTCCATGAGTAATTTAGATGGTACATCCGAATGAACTGTGCATTTCCAGCTTCTAGTGGTTGCCTAGCCACAAGACTTCCTTATAAAGCATGTGGCTAGGCAGCCACTATGAATGGAAATTTTTTATTATTATTCATTATGGAAATCTTTGGAAGTATTTGTGGTTGAAAAATCAGAATGGTAGTTTGTATTTTGGCAATGTTTGTAGTTAGAAAATTTATGAAGTAGCCATAATTTTGGAAGTGTTTGTGGTTAGAAGCTGTGTGAAGTAGCTAGAATTTTGGAAGTGTTTGTGGTTAGAAGCTGTGTGAAGTAGCTAGAATTTTGGAAGTGTTTGTGGGGTTGAAAATTTGTGAAGTAGCTTGTATTTTGGAAGTGTTTGTGGGCTATTTATTAAACTCTGATTTTGGATCTGTTTATGGAAAGGAAAATCTGAATGGAAGTTGTTTATTGTGTCATTTATTAAGGCTGAATTAGTGTCTTTGTTATTCACTAGATTTATGACTTGAGGCTGAATTTATTAACTTAAGAAGCTGGATCTGTCTTTGTCTATTAACTCAAGATGTTGGATTTATACAAGCTAAATTTATTTATGGATGTTGGTTGTTTCTCCATTCTAGCTTCCAGGAACTTGTTTATTTGTGTAATTTATTCACAGATGGAGTATTTTGAGATCAAGGAACTATTGCAACGAGCTCAATATAAATAAATATATATATCCATATAAGTTAATAAAAGGCAAAGATATATACAAGCATATATATATATATATGTATGTATAATTGAGTGTGTGTGTGTGTGTGGATGTCAGATAAGTTAAGGAACTAGAGTTGACGATGTTTGGTTTTCTAGCTGCCTTCAATTAAAACATATAAAAGTGACCACAATGTTATACCGATCATTACAATGAAACAGTTGGCTATTAAATCACCACTAGTTATAGGTTCTCAACATTAAAACAATAAAAAGGAAATTGTAAATATAACCACATTTTTATGAGTACTACAATACAACACAAGGTGGTTGCACTATTCAAGAAATCCATATTATGCTCAGCCATGCATTTTCCATAAGTGCTCGATAAGGTCGGCTTGGAGTTAAGAATGAGTGCCTCTATCTCTAATACGATGATGTTGGGCAATGAACTCCATGAATTTAGTTATATTATTGCGTGAAATTGGCTCGGATGAAGTATCATCATTGGCTTCATAATTGAATTGGTCAGCCCTGAGATATAGATGACGTTCATCTTCAACGATCATATTGTGCAAGTTAATGCATGCGTACATAATATCTTTTAGAACTTCAGGTTGGAAATACCTTGCAGGTCCACGCACAATTGCAAATCTAGCTTGGAGTACTCCGAAGGCACGTTCCACATCTTTCCTTGCAGACTCTTGGCAAGCAGCAAAATGTTTTTTTTTTCCATGTGGAGCAGGAATTGTTTTTACTAATATTGCCCACGAAGGATATATACCATTAGCAAGATAATATCCCATTGTGTATTCATGACCATTGATAGTATAGTTGCACGGAGGAGCACGACCTTCAGCCAACGCAGCAAAAACAGAAGATCGATCGAATACGTTGATGTCGTTATGAGACCTAGGCAAACCAACAAAAACATGTCATATCCAAGGATCGTAAGAGACAACATCTTCCAAAATAATAGTTGGTTCATTTACGTGACCAGAGTACATACCTTTCCAAGTACTAGGACAATTCTTCCATTTCTAGTACATGCAATCAATGCTACCCAACATTCTTGGAAACCCATGCCTTTGTCCAACTTCTAGTAACTTCGCTATATCATTGCTGGTTGGAGACCTCAAGTATTCATCCCCAAAGATTGACACGATCGCCTTTACAAATTTCTTCATACTCAACCGTGCAGTGCTTTCTCCAATTCTTACATACTCATCCATAAGATCTGCTGTTACCCCATATGTGAGCATCCTAATTGCCGCAGTCATCTTTTGAAGGGAAAACAATCCAAGCCTACCATTGGCGTTTCTCTTTTGGACAAAATAATCATCATGAGTCTCAATTGCAGAATGTATGCGTAAAAAAAGATCACGATTCATTCGAAATTGCCTCCTAAAAACATTTGGTGGATATATTCGCGGTTGAGCAAAGTAATACTTCCAAAGGCATTCATGACCTTCCAATGGATTGCGTCGGATGAACATACAAGGTTGAGAATTAGGACGATGTGAAGAAGATGCTCCCTTGGCTGCATGTCGATGTCTATGTAGGGCCATTGCTTCTATCATAAGATCCTCATGATCAAAATAATCTTCATCTAACATATAAAGAGTATTTAGAAAGGGATCCATAGGGAACTAAGAGAAAAAAATGAGAAGAATTGGAAGAAGAAATATTGGTTTTTGATGAGTGGGAAGTAATTAAAGAATGGATATATTTATAGGGCTTAATCCAAGACTATTAGCTACATCTAAAATTCTTGGCAAAAGAAGGTCGGTTAGCTACATCTACAAGTTGGTTTGAAGAATTATGGATATGAATGTTGGGTATTGTGTATGGTAGAATGAATGTGTTTGACCGATGATAGAATTGTAGATGTAAAGTTTAGGTAGAGAAGAAGGGTGGTTTGTGGAAGTGTTTGATAGTTTCAAATATTGTAGATATGAATATTGGTTAGATAAAATATTGGCATAATATAATTGTTGGATGAACAAATTGTATATGTGTTTGTTGGTTCCTTAAATTATTATATATATGATTGTTAGGTAGAAGAAGGGTTGGCAAAATGTGTTTGTTGGTAATTAAATTGAGGAAAAAAAATTAGTTGGAAATCAATAATTTAAATATCAAATTAAATTATTAATGTACATATAGTTAGTTTAATTGCAAAATATGGAAAAAAAATTATATTATTATTAAAAAAATAATATCATATTATTATTTTGATGAATGCAATGGCTAATCCAATGTGGGATTATGGATAGGAAGATTTTAGATTTATGGAAAACTTGTACTTTTCTTCAAATTTTGAAGATGGCTTTGATGAAGCCAATGTGGATGCTCTTAGAATAGAAAAAATCTATTAAAAGAAATCAATATCATGAGGAAAGGAAATATTGATACAACAAACATATAATGTCAATAATTTATCTTGACTATAGGTGCATTTATATAAATATAAAAAAAAATTGAATAACATTTTTTTTGATGAGATAGAAGAGAACATATCAAAAAGTAGAAGACAAATAAAAGAATATTGGAAATAGAGGAAATTGATAACAACTGGATTGGCGAACAGTAAAATAAGAGCAAAAGTAGCAAATCTATATAAAAAAAAATGCATTAGAAAAAATACTCTAACAATAATAATAAATGAAATAAATAAATTCAATATTTATAGGAAAAAAATTTGGAAGGAAAAAAATAATACATTAAATGAAATTTATTATCAATACTACTTTTAATAAAACATATAAGAAAAAGAAAATAAAAATAAATAAAAGGCTGTAAAAGAACTAGGGGTGTGCAAAATTCTGAACCCTCCGATTCCAGCTGATTTTTGCTCCGATTCCAACTCCGACGGAATCGGAGGGTTCGAAAATCGGAGTCAGAATCGGAGTCATTCCGACTTTGTAACGGAAATCGGAGTCGGAATCGGTACCCCCACTGGTTCCACTTCCGACTCCGACTTTCGACTTTCGACTTTTTTTAAAAACAAAATCCAGATGCAAAATGACGCTGTTTTGCATCTGGATTTTGTCAACCTATGACTGGAATGGCGTCGTTCCATTTAAATGGGAACGACGCCGTTTTGAATCAAGGCTAATTGCTAAATGCCCTCCGAAATTCGTTTCTTCCTCACGGAGCCTCACTCGATCATCTCTCTCTCCTCACTGTCCTCAGCACTCAGCAGCTCAGACTCACCATGAGACCTCTCATGCCGCACGACGCCATAGCCCCCCACTGACCATAGTCCGCCGTAGATTGCCAGAGGTCGCCGTCGCCGCAGTGCCAAAATCCTCCTAGTTTTTCCCAATCGGTAAATTTAAATTTTAGGATTGCAAATTTACTCTGAATTTTTTATATTATTTATTTGATAATTGGAAATTGGATTGTCTATTATTAGTCATTTTTTATTGTTCTGTGAACGGAGTTGGCTGTGAATGTATTGAGGAACCGTTTGTGATTTTCAACCCTTTTTTGTTTGTGATTTTGGACTTTGAAGGCTACCTGTTTGTGGAAATGTCACAAAGAAAAAAAAGTTTGTGGATGCATTGATGGAATGCAGTGGATCTCATGAATTTGCAGTGTACTTGTATTGGTCATGAAAACATGGCTTATTTAATTAAATCCACTTGATTGATCTTCCATTATAGGTGCTTCTTTACACCATTTATCTGTACAGCTACAGCTTTAAATAGTTTAAATAATCTCTCTTCCAAAATTCATATAGATTTTGAATATCTACCAATGTCAGTCTATAATTTATCTTCTTCTTCTTCTTCTTCTTCTTCTTTTTTTTCATTTTTTTTTTCATTTTAAAGTGTGACTAAATATGATAAGATCATGACGAATAATGTATATTATTTTTCAATTCTAAATAATGTTTTTGTTCGAGTATAAATATGTCAGTCAGTTTCTCTAAAGAATTTAAAAATCTTGATCCTATATAGATAACACACATGTCACAAGCATCTCTATCTTTCTAGTGTTGAGTACTGTGGTTCAGTCAGATCTTGACACTACACCACCACTTGGAAGATGGTTGTGATGACCCTAGCGGACTGTTATCTGGTATGGCTCAGAGGATGCTGTCCAAATATAATAAATATTGGGGGCAAGTTGAGAAGATAAATAGATTACTCTTTGTGGCTGTGATTCTTGATCCTCAAATCAAGTTGGTCGTGATAGAATATTGGGCAAATTCCATCCTCGGGGCAATGAAAGCTGCATCGTTTATTACATCGCTTAAAACTGATCTCGTTGACTTGTACAACCATTACAAAAATAATGGACAACCTTCATCTTCAGTGGGTACGTCACACTTGACTCCGACACCTCCCTCTGATGACCTCAGCCCAGTAGGTGCATTGCCTCGACGTCGTCAGAATTACGATATTATGAATGAGTATCATCAGCTCGTTGCATCGAAGAATATTATGGGGTGTACTTTAGAGGTTGAATGGTATTTTATGGAAGAAGTCGAGGCACCTAGTCCTGCATTTGAGGTATTAACTTGGTGGAAGGCTAATTCGACCAAGTATCCAATCCTTTCCGTATTGCCCGAGATGTGCTAGCCATTCCTATTACTACGGTTACATTTGAGTCGGCGTTTAGCACTGGAGGTTGAGTGTTAGATGCTTTCCGGAGTTCTTTGTCACTGTCAACCGTGGAGGCCCTCATTTGCACACAGAATTGGATCAGTAATACACCCCTTGGACTAGATAACATTGGCATTAATGATGAGAGCTATAGGCGTGAAGAGGGTAACCTTATTTTACTTGTTTTTTTATTATTTATTATTTTAATTATTTTTATGATTTCATAAATCTATTTAATTTAATATTTTTTTATCATTTCACAGATGTAATTGTGAACTCCAATATAGTTGCCGATGACTGATGGAGTATGGATAAAGATAAGTTGATATTAGAATTAACTTAATCTTTATTGGTATTAATGGTAATTAAATTTTACCTTTACTGTGTTCAATTTTCTGAATCAATTTTGGTTACATTTATTGATTCAATTTGATTGAAGACTTTTTTTATCTTAATTTCAGGTACTTCGAATGACCAAGTACGATGCTGCAAATGATGTTTTTTTTTTGGTTGAATCAATATGTTTATTCTTATGGACTGTTTAATCAAACTTTGAAATATGCTATTATTTCTATTATTAATTGTTTTGGACTTTCTGAATTATGTATAATAATTAATTATACAGTCTAATGTGTTCAAACAGATTTGACCTTTTGGGATGAAAATATTGTCCCTAATACTTGTTGTACCTAAACCAATATATATATATATATTTAATAATTTTTAGTCAAAACAAGCTTTTATATATTTCAAGAAAATTGAAAATAAGAATGAAATCTATACAAAAATACCTCAAATTAATAAAAACTAAAGTTTTAACTTTCAAGTACCAATCTAGCATCACATACAAAAACAAAAAAGAGAAATATTAATAGAGTAGAAAATACATATTCAAACTCCATTCAATAAAATAATTCCTATTTGTTTAATTGAGAAATACTAAACAATAATAAAATCTATATAAAGTGAGTTTTTATTGAGTTTTCATTAAACAAGGATAAAATAAATTTAAAATAAAATGGTTATTTTACAGTCGGAAGTCAGAATTCCGACACCGATCAGAGTTCGATTTCGATCGGAATTTGGAATTCCAAATTCCGATCGGAATCGAACTCCAATTCCTTTCGGAGTCAGAATCGGAGTTCGATTTTGACTCCGACAAAAGTCAGAGTCGGAAGTTGGAATCACGATTCCGACTCCGTCAGAGTCGGAGCACAGGCCTAAAAAGAACCACAAAAATGAAAAACATTGGAAATGCTACTTTATTTTTATTTTTGGTTTTCGTATAGTCTTTGTACTAATAAGCTACTGTTTATCAAGCTTTTGAAATTTTGCCACCAAAGTTTGGAAACAATGGTACGAAGTACTGGACCTTTGTAAGCAAAGAAATGTGTTTTAAGTCTACGTCGACCTTTGGTTATTTAGTACTAAAGTCACTAAATAAAGCAGCCTGTGATTATATAATACAACCCTTATAACGGTAAACATGCATGCATTTACTCCCACAAACTTCAGTGGCTAGTTTGGACCAAAACCATAAATTTATATATCATTTTTCTTGGAAAAGTTAACGCGAAGATGCTTGATTGATCGGCTTTATACTCTGCACTCACAATTTATTAAACACAAGGTATTATTATATTTCAATTAATTATTTTTAAAAAAATATAACTTTCATGTTACCATATATATATATATACACACACGTCTTATTATTAAATTTTTCTCACGGAATTTATTATCAATCAATCTTGACAATCATCAATATTAGACTATTAATAATATATATATAAAAAAAAGAAGTCATTTTATTTTAAAGATATAGAGGTTTTCCTTCCAAAAAAACATAAATAAACATATTATAAAAATAAAAAAAAATTAAAAAGGTAGGTGTGTTGGTTCTCTCAATTTTCTTCTTAATTTGTCCTAAGGCAAATACAGAATATAAGATGAAAGAGGCAACGACAGCATACTATCAAATCATGCAGAAACAATTCATGGCATTAATTTTTTTTTTCGTCGAACTACTGCATGTGAAGTAGATTTCTCAAGAGTTTATAGCTGGAACAAAAAAAAGGATGAACATTTTACGACATAGCCAACAGAGTGAATTGAAGAAGATAATAACTTTATACAAACCCACAGATTTTATACCAAGCGCTAGACAAAATTGTAGGGAAAATAATCATTTTATAGATATAAGCATTCAGTGGAGTTGACGAAACAAAAAGCAATGGAAGAAAAGAGCATTTAATAAGAAGAAGCGGGAGAAACATGGAACAACATAAATTGAACTAGACGAAAACTTCTATAATAAGCCGCACCTAGAATTTATGATAAATATACCAGAAGATATTGTGAACAATCATGTGAATAAGCATAATAATTATTACAAAATATAAAGACCAGACTTTATTTTTTTGATAAACAACATCACATTCCATTAAATCAAGTCCTTACAATAGATTGCTTATCAAGCCAAACAGCTTGAGAAACAAAAGAAGGACAATCAGTCCATAATACCAAATCTGAAAAATTACAAGCATTTTTTGCCAAAAGATGAGCCACAGAATTCCCTTGCCGACTAACATGCAGAAATTGCACTTCTTGAAAGCCCTGCAACAATCTTTTAATATCCTCAATGAGGAAAGCAAAATCTGTCAGAATAGTCTCATTTGAAGTCAATATATTCACAAGAAATAAGTAGTCCGTTTCTATCAACAGCTTTGGAATACCCCATTGAGAGTAAAGTTGTAACCTCCAAGCATTGCAATGGCTTCAATAAATTCTGGAGATGACACCTCGGTTTCAAGTTTACTACAAGCTGCAAGAACATCCCCGTAACAGTCCCTTACCACCACTCCAATACCTGCCTTGTGAAGATTAAAAAAGTTGGCTCCATCAACATTCATCTTAATGTAGCTTGGAGGTGGAGAGGACCAACTTAAAACTTTATGCATGTCCTGTCTATGGCCTTCAAAAACCTGCACTTGTCTAAAATCAGACAACATAGCCAAAGCATTATCAATCACATGACGCACACTAAGTGCAGAATGTTCATAAATATATTGGTTTCTTCTAGACCATACTCCCCAAACCATAGCAATAAAAGAAATAAGATTTCCTTCACCCCCTTTTTCCTTAACCAACAAAGCCAAATCCCAAAAAGACAAATCAAGAAGTAAACTGTTTAGTTGAGGCACATATTGCAAGCAAATATGCTGGATATCTAAACAAAAGAATAAAGCATGGGCTGCATCTTCATTAGGCTTATTACAAAACACACAACAATCGGCCACATTAATTCCTTTCTTTACCAGATTATTAAAGGTAGGTAAGCATTCAGTACAAGCCCTCCAATCGAAAACCTTCACTTTATAAGGAAGTTTCAAATGCCAAAAGCATTTCCAGAAAGAGGATAATTGATGTTGTCTAGACCCCTCACCTACTATCTGTGTCTTGGCAATTTGGAGCTGCTTAGACCCACTTTTCATGGTATACATCCCACTTTTTTCAGACATCCAATACCAGGAATCCTGCTGAGAAACTAACACCTGCAACTTCTGAATTTGATTTACTAATCTTGGATTGAAGAGAGCTCTCAATGCACCTATATTCCACCACCCAATATCCACATCAATCAGAGTATTAACAGTTTGATTCAAAGAAATACCACTGGGCATAGCTTCTTGAAGTTCCTCACTTTGAATACTTGGGATCCAAGGGTCATGAAAGACCCTTACCTTCTCCCCATTACCCACTCTCCACATACACCCAGATTTCAACAAACTCATAGAGTTAAAAATACCTCTCCATACATAAGAGGGGTTAAAACCAATTTTGGCTTCAAATAAAGAAGCCTTAGGGAAATATCAGGCTTAAAAAATCTTGTGAAGGAGAGAGGACTCTTTAGTTAACATACGCCAACCTTGTTTTGCTAGAAGAGCCAAATTAAAATCATGAAGATTTTTAAAACCCATACCACCCCGAAACTTAGAGTCACAAAGTCTTGCCCAGCTTACCCAATGAATTTTCCTCTCTTGGGACTGATTTCCCCACCAGAATCGAGCCATCATTATCTCCATTTCATTACATAATTGTTGAGGAAACAAGAAGCAACTCATAGCATAAGTCGGGACAAACATAGCCACTGCTTTCAGGAGAACTTCCAGTCCTCCCTGTGATAACAAAGTCCCTTTCCACCCTTGCAACTTTTGCCATAATTTTTGTTTGATTTCTAAAAAAGCTTTCTGTTTTGACCTACCAACCATAGGTGGGAGGCCTAAATATTTCTCATACTGCTGGACATTACTTCCACCCCACAGAGACATAATATTAGCCCTTACATTCTCCTCCACATTCCTACTAAAAACCATGGACCTTTTTGCTTTATTAATACACTGACCAGAGGCCTTCTCATACTTGGCTAAAAGGGACTACATGTGCACATTTGTAGAAATATTAGCTTTTCAGAATATTACACTATCATCAGCAAACAATAAGTGGTTCACACGTGGTGCCCCTTTACAGATTTTCACCCCCTCCACATAATCTGGTCCAGAATTATGTCGTAGTAAACTAATCACGCCCTCTGTGCAGAAAAGAAGCAATTAAGGAGAAAGCGGATCACCTTGCCTAAGCCCATGAGTAGGAACAATTCGGCCTTTGGGGTTGCCATTAACAAGAACTGAGAACGACACCGTAGAGACACACTACATTATAAGAGCAACCAGCTTATGGTAAAAACCAAGCGACTTCATCATCTTTGCCAAAAAACCCTAATCCACCCAATCATAAGCTTTACTCATATCTAGCTTAATAGACATAAATCATTTCTTCCCAGATTTCTTAGATCGAAGATAATGTAAAAGCTCATAAGCTATTAAAACATTGTCCGTAATTTGTCGACCTGGAACAAATGCACATTGAGATTCAGAAATTACCAACTGCAGAATTCTCTTAAGTCGATTTGCAATGCATTTAGATAGAATTTTGTATAATACATTGCAAAGACTAATTGGTCTAAAGTCAGCCACAGAAGAGGGATCCTGTTTCTTAGGGATTAAAGTGATGAAAGTATGATTCAAATCTTGAGGAAAAGAACCAGAATTCAGAGTTGATAAAACAGAAAGAACAACCGATTTTCCAATAACACTCTAATATTTATGATAAAAAACAGGAGACGTACCATCCGGTCCTGGAGCCTTAGATGGATGCATTTGTTTAATTGTTGTTTCCACTTCTTCAGCCACATAAGGCCAAGTCAACTCCGCATTCATCTGCTCTGTGACCTTAATCTCAACCCCAGATAAAATATCTTCCATGTCCTCCATGTCACCTTGATCGGTTACTGAGAATAAGTCCTGAAAGTACTTAACAATAAGATTTTCCATCTGTACCCCATCCCTCCATATACCACTCTCATCTTTCAACCGATAAATTCTATTTTTACGCCTTTGAATCATTGCTCTTCTGTGAAAAAACTGAGACTTTCTATCCCCTTCTTGGAGCCATGACACCATGATCTTTGTTTTCACATAATCTCATCTCTCTCAAGCCATTTTTGGACCTCATCCCTTGCCAATTTATGAGATAAACCTTGCTAAAAAGTAGTATCAAAGGATTGAAGATCGTGCAGCCTCATTTGTGCAGCAGCCAGCTCCTTTTGAACATTTCCAAATGAGTTTCTATTCCATCTAGATAAATCAGAAGCACAGTGAGATATACAGTTCATTACTTGGCTCAAAGATTGAATCCCATCCCCAGCACGCCAGGCATTCTCCACAAGGGCACCCACCCACATCGCCTCAAAACGAAATGGTTTGATTCCTCTACTTTGTATGCATCCTCCATTAATATCAAGCCATAAGGGAATATGATTAGAATAGGCTGCTATACCATGTTGAACCCGTAAATTAGGAAAAGTGTCAGTCCAAGCAAGGTTACCCAAGAACCTGTCTAACCTTTCAGAAATAACTCCATCCCCTATTCTTCTATTACACCATGTAAATGGGGCTCCAGAAAATCCAAGATCACACAATCCCCCGTATTCTAACACAGCACGAAAGCTGCATAACTGCCCTTCACTTTGCACATTACCCCCACATTTTTCAGATTGGAAAAGAATTTCATTAAAATCTCCAAAAACTAACCGAGGACAGTTCACATTGCAACTCAGATGTTTAATTAAAGACCACACTTCGTCTCAACGGTCAGCTTGAGGATGACCATACACCCCAGTAAGTAAACATTTCCCCCCCTCTACATTAGGTAATTTTATCTCAGCATGCACACGATGTACAAAATAATTCAAAATATTTAAATCAAATTCAGATTTCCATAACATAGCCAAACCACCGCTACGTCCAACAGCATCAAAAATAAAGCAATTTGAAAAGCCAAGTTTATACTTACATAGACTCCATTGCCGAGAATTCAGTCTAGTTTCTTGTAAGAATAACACATCAGGAACTTCCTTCGCCAATAGAACATGAAGAGTCCGAATACCCCGTGGGTTCCCAAGCCCACGGGGATTCCAGCTGAAGATTTTCATGAGGTCCGGCGGGGTTGCTCAACAGCCTCCACCGATCTCTCAGAGATATGGGTCCTTGACCCATTATATTTCTTTCTTCTGTTGATGGCCTCCCAGAGAACACCTGAGGATTTACGTTTAGTCCCGCAAGGATGGCTCTGTGAAGAGATGGCGCCAACAACAGATAACCCTAAGGGCTCGATCGAGTTAGGAGAAAGAAGATGGGAGTGGGATGTGGGCTCCTTCTGATGGGCAACCCGAGAGCTGGCCGTAGTCATGGGCCTAGTCGAGCCCAATGGCACCTCCCCACTAATCATGACCGGGATATCCACCAAACAGGCCTCTTCCCCCTTTGAAATGACAGAAACACCCTTCTTCATCTGCAACCGACTTCCTTCCCCTGAATCACCTTCCTAAGTTGAAACAGCCGCCCTAGATTGCGCTGGAAACACCTTAGACTCCAGTTGACCGACAGTTAAT
Source organism: Carya cathayensis (assembly GCA_011037825.1). Taxonomy (NCBI): domain Eukaryota; kingdom Viridiplantae; phylum Streptophyta; class Magnoliopsida; order Fagales; family Juglandaceae; genus Carya; species Carya cathayensis. Next base: position 434,582 of record QGSO01000443.1, read on the forward strand.
AGGGTTTCCTCCCTATTTGGTTTCAGAGACACCTGTGAAAAGAATTAACCATTACCAATTAATTGGGATTCCCTAACCGTCGCCAATTGCTCATCGTTACCCACATCACAATCCGCTACGGGTGCCGTATTAATTGCCACCGTCGACGGCCGTGTAGGAGGTTCCGTTGATTTCATGCCAGGAACACTCCTCCTACCCATTGAATACCTAGATCTCAGCCAAACCCCATAGGGTAAGTTTCCAGAATTCAACTTTGATGGGGGACATACCTCACATTCCAATTGCGTGTGCCCAATAATACCACAAAGGTGACAGAAATCCAGCAATCTTTCATAAGCAAGGCGAACCCAACAAGAGGGACCATTTCCAATCTTCAGACGCTTTCGACGTTGGAGTGGTTGAGTGATATCGAGTTGAACTCGCACGCTCATATACTCCCCCCACTCCACTTCTCCTATCTCTAAATCCACTTCTAATACTTCGCCCAACATACCACCAACAAGATTCCCCACATAACCATTACGGGCCATAAGAGGAAGATCGAAAATTCTAACCCAAAATGCCGCATGGACCATATGCAGTGAATGAATCTGGATATGTCCTTCAAACGGTTGGATAAGTACCAGTTGTTTGTCAAATGACCAAGGGCCCTCCCGTAACACTTTCTGTTTGTCCCCAACATCTTCAAATTCAACCATGGTAAAAACAGAATTCAAATCATGAAACTTAATACTCTTGACTGGACGCCACACCTTGCACACTGTCTGTTTAAAAGCTTCATGGTTATAATGCTTTCGAGTAACCAACTTCATGATGAAACAATGCTCGCCACGAGCAAGTACTTCCTCAACCTTACTAGTCTCCACCACCACCTCTTCATTCTCTTTCTCAGTGACAGTGAGCACATCATACAGTGTGTCCAAATCAGCGTCCATTCGTTAACAACACTCGTACTCAAACGAGAAGAAAACCTCCACTCTGGGTGCAGAGAGAGGAGACCTTTTATGCGACTATTAAAACTACTTTTTATTATTATTAAAAGGAATCGGGACATACCAAAATGTAGGGACCCACAAAAGACAAGTGGAAATGCAGGAAATCAACGAACACCGCGATGGGCACAACTGAAAATAAAGATATAACCAAAGAATATGTTTTAAAAAAATATAAAAAATAGAATATAATAAAACTATAATTATATTTATTGAGCTTAACTATATTAACATATTAAGGATAATAATAAATACAATAAATTGGAACATATTATTTACTTTGTAATACACATATGAATTGATTTGAATTATCAATAAACTATATTTCTATGTGTTATTAAGTTTTCTGAATATAATTAAATATATAATGTTTTAATTTTAAACGTGGACATCATATTAGTACATTTAAATAAAGCACCTCAGTAAGAATTTTTGAACTTCTAGAATACTATTAATAATGTTGGATAAATTATTAAAATATAAATTAAATGGAATTAAATATTAATGGAACTATTATTTGTTTTATTAACCATAAGCAATAATATTAGTAAGAACATTAACATTTTTACTAATTTCAAATTTGTTAATACTTTTATTTATTTAATAAAAATTAAAAAAATTATTCAATAAATTTTATTTATTCAATAAATATTTATAAAAAAAGGGATGAAAATTTTAACTGAATAAATTATTAAAATAAATAAACTTTTTATTAATGGGGTTTTTAATAACTTCATTGATAATATTATGAATATTACATTTTTTTTCATTGATAATATTGTGCTTAATCCTAGCCATTGAAGTGTTACATGAGAAAAATATCTCCCCGCACTCAATCTCCACCGTCCATTTTTGGCTTCATAAGCAAATGACTAAAAACTCAAGCCTTTGACCAAAAACTCAAGCCTTCATCCCCTTAGAGCATTGGCAATGGCCTCGCCATTGTCCAATGCAAGTCCAAAATAACTACATAGCTGCATAAATTCATCTACAATGGCCTAGCCAAAACTCATTTGTTTGACATAACTGCTACAGTAATTCTTAAGACCTCTCCATGTCTGGCGAGACACTGTGCAATGAGCAAATAATATTTTATTTGTTTTCTACTACCTGCCCCATATGTTTCCCTTGGTTTTTCGTTGTACCCCACTCTTTCTTTTCTCTCTCTTGAACTCCCTTCTTTTTCAACCCGTCGCCATTCTTCAGCCCGTAACCTCAAATCTCTCCAGCGGTCGCCTTCTTCAGTGGTTTTCGTCATCTTCGTGCTCTCTAAAGTAAGTCTCTCTTCCCCTCTCTTACTCGCTCTTCTCTCCCTCTTCTCTATGCCTTCATTAGGGATCCTTCTTCTCTCCCTCTACTCTATGCTTCGTTTCAAGTTCCTCTCTCTTTCTCTGCTTAGGTTTTTCAAGTTCCATTTTTTTGTGGTTTTTGTCTAATCTTCATCTTCTCTTTCTGGTCTCTTCAGCTTCTCTTTCTGGTCTACGTTGGCTTTAAGCTCTCAGGACAGCTCCCTTTCCCCTTTTGGACAGTGCTCTTCTATTTTGTTTTCACTGCCACAACAAAGCTGCTGAAGTGTGTGAAACTTGCAATTAGGTACTCCTTTTTTGGGGCCTTGTCTCTCCTACCCTTTTAGGCTCACTGTGTTCTTATTGATGAAATTCCATTAATATACCTTCTAAACTTGCTTTTTGCTCCTGGGTTGTTCTGTGGCTATGGATCTGTGCTTGGTTTTCCCTGATGTCATTCTGTGGCGGTGGATCTGTACTTGTATTGGAATTCATTCAACCATGTTGTGGGCATGCATTGGTTCCTGAAATGAAGACGGGATGACGTGTTTTTTGTATGGGTAAAAATAGAAACAGATAAAGGAAATCATGAGGAAGAAATTTTTCACATCATCCCATCACTGCTGTTGAGTTTTATCAACTGAATAACCTTCTTTCAAGTTGGATGATTGTTTGAAGAGGATATTGATTTATCTAGAATCAATTATAGTAATAAGTTGCATGTGTTTCTGGTTGTAAGAGTCGCAAGTTTCTTTAGCAGGAAGGGCATACTGCTTTTGCAACAAAAGCAGAGGCAGATGCAGAGGTATGAAACTCCACTCTTTGGATTGTGATTTATCCCCAAAATGTTATCCCCGGAGTCTTTCTATTGTAATTAATGGACAAGCACTACAAAAAAAAAGAGTATTTGCGGCTAATTTTATTTCCGACGGTAAGATTTTGGTCGCAAATAGCCGGTTTTGTAATTTCAGGAAAATGTTTGTGTCAACTAAAAAAAGTAGACGGAAAAACTGATTATTTGCGGCGATTTTTGTGCGCCGAAAATATTGTGGCCGCAAATAAGCCATTGGTGGTTAATATAAATCCAAAATCTCATGATTTATTTTGTGTTCTTGTTTCTCACAAGATTGAATCAAGATATCAAGAAATATAGAGCAAAAACATTTCAGAAGTTGTCAAAGATGGAATCAAATTAAATATATGTAGAAAGAATTCCACTTGTACCTTTATATTCCATTGTGATATGTTGGATGGTATTTTGGAAAAGAATTAAAACAATGGTAGCTGTGAATTTCAAATATGTACTTTGAGGTTATATGAACAATGTTGGCAAGCAAATATAAATTTATTCAAATCATGTATTTTTTATTTTATTGATAAGCAAGTACCTGTCATAAAGGAAATAAATATCAGGGAAAAAAACAATATACGAATAAAGAAAACTTGTTGAGGTTTCAATCATTTCTAGCGAAATAATCTACCGGAATAAAATCTTTGGCCGTTTCTCAGTCTATTAGCAGCTAAGAAAAAGTAGACACAAAAAAAAATTTCCGGCTAAAATAATCGGCCGAAAATATAATTGGGTCATTACAAACCCCTTTCCGGCTAAAGAAAAGTAGACACAAAAAAATATTTGCGGCTAAAAATAATCCGCCGGAAATAGAATTTTTCTGTTTCGAACCTCTTTTCGGCTAAAGAAAAGTAGACACAAAAAATTATTTACGGCTAAAAATAATCCACCGAAAAAATATTTGGCGATTGATCTTGCATCTTGGCAAAAATTTTTGTGACAAAATTTTATGACATTTGCAGCTATTAATGTTGTCGCAAATATGGTTTCTTTCTGGCACTTCTCATAGTAGTCAGAAAAATTTTAACTTGGCTCTTTCATAGCGGCTAATCTGTGACAACTGAAAGTAGTCGCAAATAATTAATAGCGTCTACTTTTGATAGTATTTCCGTCGACTTTAATCGCCGGAAATGATATAATTTCTTGTAGTGAAGCAAGAGACTAGTTGGTAGCTTTTTTTTTTTTTTCCTCTTAATTGTTGATATGCACTTTAATCCCAAGTTATATATTGCAGCATCTTTTCTTTTTGTTGATACTAGAAGTGGCACTCGCCTTCCAGTATAATTAGGAGTTTCTCAATTTTTTTTTCTTCATCTAATATCTTTCGTTGCATTATGCACCACATGATGTTCTTGTATTCACCTATCCTACATTTGTGGCCTTTTGTTTACTTCACACTTTTGTAGTTGATTATGAACTAATTATTGCAGTTGTCTTCACAATGAACCAAATTTTGTATTTTAGAAATTCAATAGATGTGAAGCTCCAGATAATAAAACTATTAATATAAAAGCATTTTAGGATATGATATCTTTGCTTATTATAATGAAAACAAATGATGAACAAAAAGATGACATACCTAAAAAGAAAGAAAATAACATAATTTGCATATCAGTTTTTATTTTCGTACGAACTAAAAAGGGTTTTATTTGTAAACTAAACTAAAAAGGGAATTAAACATTTTTTTTTCTGTTTTTAAATCAAAGTTTCGAATTCAGCAATAACCGAATTGATATGAGGAAGGTTTGTTTGATGATGATATGGGGAAGGTTTGTTTGATGTTGGCATTAAGCTGTCAAACTCTATTTCAAGCCTATGCATTTTTTGTTTTTTTGGATCCAGTGGTGTACGTAGGAGTATACTGCAAATTGGGTCACCAATTGGATCATGATTTTGAGGAGTATCATGAAGTGGCTGTCAAGATGCTACATCCATTAAAGGAGGGCTATACTCAAAAGTTTCAAGAGAAGTTTAAGGCATTATTTTTTAAGTGCCAAGCACGACTAGATGTTAATTTATTTTCTTTAAGAAGTAATGTTATTGAACTTGTAAGATAGGGTAGAACTTAGGTAAAGTTCCTGAATTTGAGGTTTGTTGGGTTCTCTTATTTCACCTTTTAAATCAAAGAACAACCTTTCTATATAGCAGGACTACTTAGTTTATGGACTGTTTTGTGAACTAGATACTATCTTTTGTTGATGCAACAATTGGATATTATATTTTGTAGTAGAAACTAAAATGGATATTATCTTTTGTGGACTGTTTTGTGAACTGGATACTATCTTTTGTACTATTTGTGAAGTGGATATTATCTTAAGGTATTTTTATGGAATGTTGAGGCAATTTGTGTCTGTGTTGTTGCCATGTGTTGCTCAATATTGTGTTGGCAATGTGATAATGTATATAATTGTAAATTTGGACTGCTTTGCTTCAGGAAGTGTATTTGTATTTGCTTCAAGAAGTGTATTTGTATATATAATTGATAAAATATATAATGCTTTTCTTAGGAAGTGTATTTGTAAAATATCAAAAAAATAATAATTTAATATTATTAAAATATATAATATTATATTATTATTTTACCTTTAAGATGGCTGGTCCAATGTGGACTCATTTAGCTAAAACTTGATATTATAACCAAAAGATGAAATTCTAGCTAAACTTTGGACTTGGCAATGGCCATTGCCAATGCTCTTACCCGTCAATACTCAACAAAGAGGCAAAACCCATAGCCGACCCACCTTCCTCTCTTATTCTCCTTCGTTCTCATCTTCAACAAATCAAGTTCTTCTCCTCTCCTTGAAGCTTTGTGACTCCATAGCAAGGAAAGATTCCACTTTTCTCACAAAGCTCCCTCTCTCTCTCTCTCTCTCTCTCTCTCTCGACCATGCTCTTGCTTCTCTCCTCGCATTGCCGTTTCTCCTTCCTCAACGGTTCTCCACCACCACTGTGCTCCTCTTGAGCCACCATGAACAACACCAACAATGGATTTTCTCAAAGGAGAGATTTTTTTTTTCAAAATTTTTGAAAGATTTGGATTTTTTTTTTCACGCTATTTAGGTTTTTTTGTGTGTTGTCAGTGCATCAATTCGTTGCTTGTCTCCCTCTCTATTCTTTGTGCGTGGTGGGTATCATAATGAATTTGAGTGGTTTTGGTTGGTGTCATTGTAGATCTGGACAGATTCCTTAGATCTAATTATTTGATGGCGATGGTACTTTTTGGTGTTCCGAGCACGGCTGGGCTAATGTTGGTATTTGGTGGGATGTACACGTGTATTACACACTGTTTTTGAATTTGGTTTGGTTTGTATATATGGGTATGATTTTTTTAAAGTTTCATATTTGAGTTGGTTTCTGTCTGTCAGAGAAAGTGATAAGATGATAAGATCATAAATGTAAGAAGACAGTAATAGCTAGGTGGTGAAGCAAAACAAGAAATAAAAGTGGTTGGATTTGGATATAAAATCAGGGATAAAATTGGAAAGAATTCAGCAACAAAAACACACTAAAAAGTGTAAAAAGACCAAATCATAAAAAGACAAAATTAGTAGTTGGTAAAAGAAGAATAGAAAGAATGATGTAATTTAAGAATACAAGCAAGGGCAAAATTGGAAATAAAAATGTTAGAAGAAAATACTGTAGCTTCCACATTCGCATTTATATATATAGTAGATATATATAGTTTAAGTGGCTATCAAACCACTTATAAGAAGTGCATTAAATGTTTCAATATTACTTTGTCTAAGAGATGAACCTCTTTAGAAACTTCATGACTCATTACTTTATATGGTTATACTAAACTCTCGTTTATTTTAATTATTACCCAATTATTCTTTATCATTATTTTGATACTAATATCTTGTATGCATTATTGTTAAATACAAATACCAATCGTTATCATATGATGAAAAATGATCCCATTCTTTAACTATTGTTTATTGTATCCATTTTAAAATTATGAAAACAACATTAGAATCACAAGTCCCATGCAAATTCCTAGACAAATTAATTAAAACCATAAAACTCTTCCTAATAAATGGAGATTAGACAATATCTCTATTACCTAAAGTAGAAAATAATTCTATATTTGATCTTGATTATGTATATCATAAATTAGATGAATTGGTTCAAATATATTTTCAACCCTTTAATAGCAATTAACAACACCAACAATGATGTTTAAGAGCAAATAACACCCACCTAAATCTTTTTTGCGACTATTCCGCTGATTCTCCAATCTATCATCACAAATACTTTTGAAGAAAGTTTCGTATGAGTCATTCTCTATTTATTCGTATCCAAGCTGCGGTAGAAGCCCTAGACGCCCATGAACTTTATTTTGTTTAAAGAAAAGATAGTTTTGGAAGGCTTGGTTTTTTTCCCTTAAAAAAATAGCTGCTTTAGGGATGCTTGCATAGGTGTCATGGCTGATTTTATGTATGAATATTTGAAGATTGGAGAGACTACTGTAGTAAGAAGCCTAAAAATGTTTTCAAAGCTGTTGTTTCAATTTTTTCTGAAGAGTACTTAAGGAAACTCAACAATGACAACATTGTTAGATTGCTTGCATTTGGTAAGAAACGTGGATTTCCAAGTATGTTAGGGAGCATCGATTGTATGCACTGGAAGTGGAAGAAATGCCCAATTATTGGTATTTACTCTGGTTATATCCACAAACCAACAATTATTTTAGAAGCAATAGCTTCTTACGATCTATGGATTTGGCATGCCTTTTTTCTAATTACCGGGATCTCATAATGATAGAATGTGCCTGATAGATCATTTATATTTTCTGACTCTGCGCAAGGGCGTACTCCGATTGTTAATTACACCATTAATGGTCATAACTATGTAATAGGATACTATCTTGCTGATGAAATTTATCCACAATAGGCAACGTTTGTTAAAATAATCTCAACTCCCTAAGGAAACAAGAAAAAAAATACTTTGTTGCAGCCCAAGAGTCCTCAAGGAAGGATGTAGAGCCTGCTTTTGGTGTGCTTCAAGCATGATTTGTTATATTTCATGGATCTGTATAGTTTTTCCACATTGAAACGCTCAACGATATTATGATAACATCCATAATTTTACATAATATGATCATTGAAGACGAATGGACTGACAAAAGAGAAGAAGAGTTTCAATATGAACAGTCGACAGAAAGCACACATGATCTAGTGCAAATGGCCCTACACCTAAATTTAGCGAGTTCATTCAACATCATCATGCTCTTAGGGATAGAAAAATCCATTGTCAACTACAAGCAGATCTTGTCAAGCACTTATGACAATAATATGGTGCCGCATAATGCTTGTTGGCAGTATTAATGTTTATTGTTGTATTACTAATTTATGGTGTATGGTTGTAGCAAAGTTTATGGTGTATGTTTGTGTTAAAGTTTATAGTTGTATTAATGTTTTATGGTTGTATTGGTGTATTAATATTTTATGGTATATGATTGTATTAAAGTTTATGGTTGTATTAATGTTTATTGTTGTATTACTCTTTTATGGTTGTATTAGTGTATTAATGTTTTATGGTATATGGTTGTATTAAAGTTTATGGTTGCATTAATGCTTATTGTTGTATTACTGTTTTATGATTGTATTAAAGAAGCCAACAAACATAAAAGATTCCTAAATTGTCATATACAATCCTAGGTTGGAAACATAAAATAAATGTTACTCCATAATATAAAAAAAGCCAACAAACTACAAATAAACATTACTCCATAAAAATACATGATAGTTAGTTTTTCCTAGCATGATTTGCAAGTATTTCCATTTGTCGTTGAAGATAGTATTATTGTAGCACTGGAGGCATGGTACTTGTATTTATCGTCATAATTCTTTCACCTTCTTTCTTTTCTTCAATCCGTACTTACTCCTACTCAAGTAGCACATTCTTTTTCTAAATACGCACTTCCTCTTGCCTAAGACACAACATCTTATTGTCATGACCACGTGCTTCTTGCATAAGTACGATTTTATTTTTTCTATCTTCCTTAATCTCATTTAGTACCATGAGAGAATCTGAGTCCGTCCTTTCTTTTCTCTTTCGTTTCTCCTTTTCTGATTTACAGCCCATTGATCGCTCCAAATTGAAGATGTTGCATGAAAGTCCTCATCTTCGCCTAAATTTACTGAATTTGATGTCGAACCATTTAAACTTGGTTTTTTCTTCAGCTTCACTATTTCCATATGTTCCACCCACTTTTATGGAATCTCAACACACGCCAACAATGATCAAAGTTAAAAGTTTTCTTCTCTAATTCCTAGTACATGACCTTTGCCTTGTCAATCTACATGTATAAAGAACCATGAAGCTTAGTATGAAACTCAGTTTATATAATTAAGTAAATATGTACCTGTTATTCAACTACTACAATGCATGGTGCAAAATAAGTAGCATGTTAAGAAAAAGCTTAAAACGTGGAAAACATACATTGTCTTGCTCATTAAAACCACATGGATGCATTACTTCAACTTGGGCCAAGTAGCCACAAAACTTATCTACCGCTTGTTGAATTGTCGAACACCGATTATTAGATATTTGTGGTTACGTGTAGAATCAAATTTCTTGCTTTCTTCAAAAAATTTATGAATTCTTTTCCATAATATCATGTGCTTTTGATCTTTTCCTTGCACTGCATCTAAGGAAACTTCAAGCCATCCCTCCACAACCATAAAATCTTCCTTGTTATTAAAATTATTACCTCGTTGTGATTTTCGTCCACTCGGTTAAACCTCAATAACCTCAACACGGGGCGGAGAGAGTTGCTGTTAATTAATGTCATATCTGGCACCCATAAAAAAAGTCATTGGTATTTAGAAGATTTGCGAAGTAGGCATCACGTTGAGTGGATGGATCCATTCCTAACAAGGGGTGTGAGGATTTTAAATGAACGGTTTGAACTCTAAAGTGGAAGATATTTACAAGAATGCTCATTAAAAATATGAGTTAGTCTATGCAAACATTCAAATACATCAAAGACAAATGCCAAATGCCAAAGACAATGATACAAATGCATAAGTTGGAGGTTGTAATTCCAATTGTACAAGCTCTTCCCCAATCAACAACCAACATGTCAAAGCTTTCCAAACTCAACCAACTCTCACTCTGTTTTCTTCCACCATAAAAATAATAAATAAAATAGAAGGAGAAAGTGGAACGTACAAATTCATTGACCATCATCGCATACTTTTTTTCCTTCTCTCTTTCTCTCTTCTTAGAAATAACATCACATACATAAAAGCATATAAAGAAACCTTGTTTGCACTAATATCTTGAAAACTAACAAATTAAAAGTTATCAATATATAATCAACACACATTAAAAGCAGCTTTGTATTTCAACCATCAAATCTGGAGTCCAATCCCAGCAAAATCTTTGACAGTAAAGCCAACCTTTTCAAACTTCCCCCTCTCATTGCTCTCTCTGAATTTCAAGTAGTCTAAGGAGACAAATGACTTGTAAAGCCTCATATTTCCTTCTCCAATTACTTCATCTGGTGTTGTGATCACCTTTCATCCTCAAAACAACAAAAAAAAGCTAGAGAAAAGTGGTTTACTGGCTGTTTTAAAATGACCTGATGTTTAGATGACATGAACTTGTCATTGCTCCACGCTTGCAACATATCTCCTATGTTCACCAATAGGGTCCCCTCACATGGCCTTATGTCCATCCAATTTCCTTCTTGTCCATAGAAACCATGATTTATACCCAACACCTAACACAAGGGATGCTAGACATGCTATGTATGCTATGCCTACATCATCTTTTTGAAATCATAGATTTCATAGGGATCTCATTCATATCTCAGACATGGTATGCATTCTCTTTCACCTTGGGCATTGTTTTCTACCTAATGGGAAGTAGTTATGCTACTAGAAGATGGTACTTTCCTAAATTTGAAGATTTCCCTGAGGATGTCAAGGCTCTCATTCCGTTTGTGTTCTAGAATGTAAAATAAAACTTCGTTGAAATGCATGATGAGTTTGGATCCATTATTGAGAAACTGAAGATAAAAAATGAAGACGTTTTGTGTCATTTTTTGTGATGGCTAACAGGGGGAGTTAGGATGAGGAAATAGGATAGGTTTGACAACTTGCTTTTTGCAAATAGCAACAAAACTTTTACACCATAAACAATCTAGCACTAACCCCATAAACCACGTAAACCACTAGATTTGAGTTCAAATGATGGCTACTATAAAGATCCTCATTTCTCAACTTAAAGAATCAAATCCATGCATGCATTGAACAAATTAAAAGGAAAAAATAAAAACAAAAAAGAGAACAGAGAGACCTCAAACCTAATCCAATCACTGTCCTCCCACAGTACAACCAATACTACGAACGATGGATACACGTTCTACGACAATCATAGATTTACGGCAATGGAATGAACAAATCAAATAAAATAACTCCAAATCAGAAACCACATTCTAGAATTTAATTTTTTGAAAAACAAACCAAGACAGAGAAAAAAGAAAAAAAAAGGCGATAATGGTGTGGCTTACTAGGAGGCGTTTGGCGGTGACGGTGGGAGATGACGATGGTGTGGCTTACAAGTAAATATTTGGCTACTAGTAACTTGGGTGAAATGGTTGAGTTTGGCCTAAATGGTTGAGTTTGGGATTTGGACAAAATGAGTTTCGTGCTTTTGAGAAGAAGATATTTGCTGGAGTTGTGGAGCTTGCACAAAAAGAATAGCAGCTGGGAAGAGGAATTTTTATGCACAAAATAATATTTGTGGAAATTTGGACAGAGGAAATTTCAAAAGTTAAAAACATTGTAGATTTGTTGACTCGATTGCAGTGAGTTTTTATGCAACCTAGTTAGATTTTGGCAAAACATTTAGCTAAGTTGATTCTACTACTAGTGCTCTAATATACTTATCTTAGACTTGATCGTAAATAGAAGGGCCGGTGATTTGATTCAGATCCCACAAGGTTTTTTTCTTTAAATGTAGGTATTCATCACCTAGTTCAACTACTCACAAAGTCCCCCTATAAATGCTTGCCTCCCTTTGGTAATACTCTTGTGTGACTCAGACAATGCCATAAATGCTAGCATTATCCAAAGTCCCCCGATAATTATATAGATATAGAACCTGCTTCAACCATTCTGGGAGGCCAAGTATATAAGACAAAGATCTCCTAGTGCGGAAGTGCCCATCCCATTGAACTTTTCCGCTCAAACCCTAGAATTTGAATACCTAAATTTAAGGAGTTATTTTAGGAAAAATCATACATACACATAATTTATACTATTAATAAATACTACCTTTTACTTCACACATCTATGAACAATTTAGGGAACCTTCTTCTCCAACTTATTCTCAGATAGTGCGAAATGATGCCCAAATTTGTATTATTATAAAAATAGGTTTTGAAATTGATAAAGATTATCTTAAAAATGATTTTATGACAGAAGAGAATGAATAAAAAAGATTAATATTCTTCTCACTTTCTAAAGTTGAAAGAGATTTTATTCAAAAGAAATATTGCGAGTTTTAAATGAAATACAATAAAATATAGTATTCTTTACATGGTTTGACATTTATAAATCAAACCAATCTACTATTAATAGAACAAGCAACCAATGGATTAAGCAAAATAATGACCAAATAATTGATGAAGAATATCCATCCTTTGAAACCATCAAATATAGCCAAAGTGGTACTCAAGTTTTGGTTTTGCCAATAAATAAATATAATTTATTTACATACAGTAAAAACATAGATAATATTATTAAACAAAATAATTATATTAATTTATACCTACAAACATTGAGTAAACAATTAGAAAGAATTGAAATACAAATTCCTCCTATTAATCCAACAATTAGAGAAACAAAAGAAACCCCTCTATTTATACTATAAGAGATTCCATCTTATTTAAAAACTATTTTCTCCAAAATAAAAATGATTTATTAGAACAAATTTCTATTAAATTAGAAAAACTAAATATTTCCAATACCCCTTCCACTTTCGAGTAGACCCCTTGCTTTAGCTATGGATGGCTCCAAGCAAAATGTGAAAGGTTTATTAAAGTGGCAATAACATAACCAGAACTTTCTTTGATAACTACACCAATACCAATTTTTCTGTTGACAATATTTATAGCCACATCCCAATTAGCTTTAACCCAATGCACTGTGCTTCCCAAAGTAGAATGCGAGGCTATGGAGAACAGATTGGTTGCCTTAGAGACACGATAGTAGCTTTATACTCAATACATTCATTGATATTAGCACTCATGTAAAGCAGTAGGATGTAGAAAAGTTCCTTCATGGATTAAAGCGTTTTGTCTTAACCAAATAGATCTAGCAAGAACAGCAAACAAAACCAATTCTTGTAGAGATAGTTTTTCCATCATCTCTAAAAAAATAATATCAAAGGTTGTGGCTGTAATAGAGGCTTTTTGAGAAGCCTTATCACCAAGGAAACAAACATCTTGTGTAGAAGGGTAGGACCAAATCGTATGTCTAGGACTTTCATCTTCTTGCAAACAGATTGGACATAAAGATTCAGCAAGAATAATATATATATATTTTTAACTGAGATTCAACTTTGTAGGAAAAGCACCCACACAAGCACGCCACAAAAAAAAAAACTCAAATTGTATTTGGTGTAGGCAAATGCCAAATCTTCTGCCATAGATATTGAAATTCACATTGTCTTGATGATTCACCCCTACTGCTTATTTAGATTTGGATATACAAATGGTATGCACTTTTGACTATAAATTGTCCATTTGAAGTGCCACTCCACACAAGCTTATCTGAAAACCTTATAGGACTCACTGGAATATTTAAAATATGAGAAATGTCTTCCTGATGAGATACACTTTGAATGAGATCTTGCTTCCACCAACCCTTAGATGCATCAATAAGTTCAACAACCAGTGCATCTTCAGCTAGGGTATTTACAGGGGATTGAACTTTGTTGGAGCTTGCTGTTGGTAATAACTTATCCTTCCAAACATGTATCTTTGTACCATTACCAACCCTCCAAATAAGTGCCTCCTTGAGTAAATGAGTGGCTTGCCAAAAACTTCTCCAAATAAAAGAAGTTCTAGAACCCAAAACAACAGATGCAATAGGTGCATGAGGAAAGTATTTTGCCTTAAAGATCCTAATTGAAAATGAATTAGGAGAGTGCAACATTCTCCATGCTTGTTTATCCAAGAGAGCTTGGTGAAAACACTCTTAATCCCTAAATCCAAGGCCACCGGCCATATTGCTTCTCAATACACAAAGTGCTCCAACTCTTCCAATGAATTCTAGAGTTATTATCTTGGTGGCCCACCAGAAATTGGAGATTAAAGAATTAAGATTTTTACACAAAGATTTAGGTAAGAAGAAGACACTCATGTTATATGCAGGTATAGCTTGCAAGATATCCTTAATGAAAATCTCCTTCCCAGCCATGGATTTTCCAAATCTCCAACTTGCTTCTAACTCTATCCACAATAGCATGAGAAGTAGCCACTTTTGATCTTCCTATCAAATAAGGGAGTACCAAATATTTATCAATGTTTGATGAGGATTTTAAACCTGTAATCTCTATTAAATAACACTTGGTAGTTAAGTTGATATTTTTGCTAAAAAATAGACAAGTTTTATCCCTATTGAGAAGCTATCCTGAGGTAGATTCATAGATTCCCAAGAGATAGATGATCAAGTCTTCCCCATTCATACATGTTTGCTTGAAAAAATAAAAGACAATCATCAGTAAAGAAAAGATAACTCATCTTTATCATACCTCTGGCTATTGGGACTCCAGTCAGCAGACCTTGTTGTTGAGCCACATATAGTTGTGCACTTAAATCCTTAGGGTGAAAGGGGGGCAACCTTGTCTTAAACCACTTTGTGGTTTGAACTTGTCAAACGAAGCACCATTACCAAAATTGAGAAGGAAGAGGAAGTGATAAAGTGCATGATAAGATCAATCCACCTTGTAGCAAAGCCTAACTTGGACACTACATCAAGATTAAAATTTCACTCAACACAGTCATATGCCTTACTCATATCCATTTTTAAGGCCATATAACATTGTCTCCCATGTAGATAAGTATGCATAGTATGAAGGGTTTCATACAGTGGCGGACCTACGTTGGACTTGAGGGGGGCTATGGCCCCCCCGAACTTTTTGAAAACACAATATATCCTCTAGATTTTATACAAAATTCTATAAATATAGAAAATGGTCCTCCCAAAAAATTTATAATCTTTATATACTGTGTAAAATTTTTAAAATTTTCAATATACCTAAAAATGCATCTCTCTTGTTTTTTTCTTATAGTCCCAAAATTCTATCTAATTTATATATATTATTTATTTTCAAGGATGTGGCATCTTCAAAATTAAACTTAAAACTAAGTTTAGGAGAAATAATAAGCTTATTAATATGGATCTCAAAATTTTTTGTTATACAATATTGGGCTTTTTAATATGGAATCCAAAGTGAAAATACAAAAAAAATTATTTAAGGTCGATGATCTATATGAAAAATAGTTGCGAGATTTTATCCTCTACACTTCATTGAGTAATAAAAGAATTTATGTAAACTTTTAATTATAACATTATATGTTTAATATGATATAAAAATATCTAGATTTTACATGAAATCTGATAAAGTAGCTTACATACTAGAATAAAAGATGGTATTTTAAAATATCTATTGATAGTTTATATGAAGAAAATAAATTCTAAATATTTGATTACAAAAATAACTATGGATGAATATTATTTCATGAAACATTATCGTCAGAATCTGAAACATATATTAAGTTGTGTTTTTATAATTTTATTTCTACATGTATGTGGTAAATTACCAAGATATACTTTTATATGTAGTTATGTGTTTATAATTTTTCAATCTCTTTTTAATTTACATAATAGAAATGATCTTAGCAGTCCTACTATGTGCAAGTCCCACCCACTCCCTTTGAAAAAAGTATGTAAATCTATAACTCACATGAAAAAAATCATTTTTTAATGGTGGATCTCACTCTTTTTTTAAAGGAAGTGTGTAGTGCTTACAACCCTACAACTATATCTATTGTACTCTTTACATAAATGTGTCACAGTAGAAAAGTTGGCTTGTAATACCCGAGTCTTACTATTTAGGTCCTTACGTTATTTCACTTTATTCTTTAAGTTAAATATTTTTCAAATAAATATTTTTATTATTTTATTATTTTATTTTAAGATGGGTGTGTTTTTATTTTATGTGAGTTATTAAAATAAATTAAGGGCATGGTTTTTAATACCCCATAATATATTTTCTCTTAAACCCTTAACTTTAATTATTTATAAAATGGCCCAATTGATTTCCACCATTGGATTTGGTAGGTGGAGTAAATATATTCCTACAATTAATCTCAGTTGTCCATTTCCTTAAGCTTTCAATGTAAGCTTTGACCAAAGTTTTAAGTCTTTATTCCTCTTTTGAACCGTTGGTCACGATAAGCCAAAGAACATAAATCTTTTTCTCTTCTCCTCCAAAGCCGAAGCCTTCTCATTTTTCCTCTCTGCTTCTTCTTTCATCTTCCAACTCAAGAAAAACTAAAACTTCTCTCCATTCCTTCAAGCTGTGCAACCCCAAGGGAAGAAAGAAACTATTTTCCCCTTCCCCAGACCGTGCCATACACTCATTTCATACCCATTTTTGGGTTTGTTCATAGCTTGGGATTCAAAGCTTGTTTTTATCTTCTAAAAGATGAAATGTTGAAGGTAAGAGGCCATTGACTTATTCCTTAGTATGGTTTATATGTGAGTTTCGAATTTCATGGCTTATCTCATATATATATAATATATATATATATATATTTCAGTTTTGGGTTTCCAGCCAAGAGTTGGTGTTTTCTCTAGTCCATTAAGCTGAAATCACATCTCCTCTTCATCATTTTTGTGTTTGGGGAAGGATTTACCAAAGGTATAAACTCTAACTCAAATTTTAGTTGATTGGGATGTTGTTTAAGGCTAACCGAATCATATAGAACACTTGTGTTTTAGATTTTGTTTGTATTTATTCATGCTGTGATTTTCATATATTTATGTCCTGTCTTGCTTAGCCGAATATGTATGGGGGCTGTTTTGGTGTTGTGTTTTTATATATTTCGAAATAAAGAGGATTTTTGGCATTAGTTATTTGAGAGAGCATGAATGAAAACCTCATGACTTAGAACCTACGTGTATGCATTACTATACACACATACGCACAATTATAATCGATAGGGTGCTTAACAGAGGCTACCAAGAAATGCTTGTATATAATATAGATTTATTTACCCTTTCTTTAGAGGAACATTTACAATAAGAGAAAGATTTTCTTTCATGAGAGAACTTTGTGTAAGAGCATGATCATAGCTGACTTACCTCGATATGCTTCGATACCTCCAACGTCAATAGGTCCTATTCCTATAAATAATAAACGTGTTAATACTCATCCAACATCCTTTAGGCCTCCCTTTAAATGGAAAGCTATAATATTATAAATCTAACGTCCATTTCTACTTTTAGCATTACCTCAATAACTAACATCTCGTCTAACCCTTACAAGAGTAACATAATTAATACTAAAGCATGTTGGCTGTCCATAAAAGGATCATTTGGGTATTTTATATGGAATGGTAGTTGAAGATTCATTGGCTTAACTAGGTTTATTTGATTTAGGCTTACTTTGGAATTAATGGAAGTAAAGGTTCAAAATCTGGAATTTCTCAAAAATGGCTAAAAAATAGTTTTAGGCATCTCAAATAGGCTAGATAATTTCCAAGAATCATGCCCATTTTAAAATAGTTAATTGTGTCCCTTATTAGAAGGGCTACATTGCACATATATGGGCTTTTGGAGGTTGGTAGAAAATAAAATGAGAAGGGGCAAAAGCCAAGGACGGCTTTGAGGATCAACATAGGGCATTTATAAAAATTTTCTACTTATTGGACACTTACACACTCTAGCACTTTACACAATTAACATTTTACTTCTAATACCAACTTAGGCTGTAAATCTAGTAACATAAGCATAATAAATAACCTAGTTAACATATATAATTTAATTAAGCCTAAATAGAAAATAGCAAGAATAACTCTTTAAGTAACTTAAAATCCTTAGCATCAAAGTTTATAATCTAATCATTTAACACCCCTTTTAAAACAAATTTATAGGATTGCAAACAACCATATTAAATTTGAACACTTCTACCATCCTAAGACAGAAAACATAAACCAGCTCCACAATAAAACCCACGGCACCAACACTCATACAAAAAATTATTCCAAGAGTCATCTAAAATTTAAAACAAGTTTATTTGTTAAAAATCCTCTTTATTTCGAAATATANTCGAAATAAAGAGGATTTTTAACAAATAAACTTGTTTTAAATTTTAGATGACTCTTGGAATAATTTTTTGTATGAGTGTTGGTGCCGTGGGTTTTATTGTGGAGCTGGTATTATGTTTTCTGTCTTAGGATGGTAGAAGTGTTCAAATTTAATATGGTTGTTTGCAATCCTATAAATTTGTTTTAAAAGGGGTGTTAAATGATTAGATTATAAACTTTGATGCTAAGGATTTTAAGTTACTTAAAGAGTTATTCTTGCTATTTTCTATTTTAGGCTTAATTAAATTATATATGTTAACTAGGTTATTTATTATGCTTATGTTACTAGATTTACAGCCTAAGTTGGTATTAGAAGTAAAATGTTAATTGTGTAAAGTGCTAGAGTGTGTAAGTTGTCCAATAAGTAGAAAATTTTTATAAATGCCCTATGTTGATCTCAAAGCCGTCCTTGGCTTTTGCCCCTTCTCATTTTATTTTCTACCAACCTCAAAAGCCCATATATGTGCAATGTAGCCCTTCTAATAAGGGACACAATTAACTATTTTAAAATGGGCATGATTCTTGGAAATTATCTAGCCTATTTGAGATGCCTAAAACTATTTTTTAGCCATTTTTGAGAAATTCCAGATTTTGAACCTTTACTTCCATTAATTCCAAAGTAAGCCTAAATCAAATAAACCTAGTTAAGCCAATGAATCTTCAACTACCATTCCATATAAAATACCCAAATGATCCTTTTATGGACAGCCAACATGCTTTAGTATTAATTATGTTACTCTTGTAAGGGTTAGACGAGATGTTAGTTATTGAGGTAATGCTAAAAGTAGAAATGGACATTAGACTTATAATATTATAGCTTCCCATTTAAAGGGAGGCCTAAAGGATGTTGGATGAGTATTAATACGTTTATTATTTATAGGAATAGGACCTATTGACGTTGGAGGTATCGAAGCATATCGAGGTAAGCAGCTATGATCATGCTCTTACACAAAGTTCTCTCATGAAAGAAAATCTTTCTCTTATTGTAAATGTTCCTCTAAAGAAAGGGTAAATAAATCTATATTATATACAAGCATTTCTTGGTAGCCTCTGTTAAGCACCCTATCGATTATAATTGTGCGTATGTGTGTATAGTAATGCATACACGTAGGTTCTAAGTCATGAGGTTTTCATTCATGCTCTCTCAAATAACTAATGCCTCATTTATATGTAAGTATGACATGAAATACTCTTTTTCCAAAACACATATGCATCAAACTAAGAAAAGATAATATAAAGGTTTGATTGTAAAGAAAGAAAAGAAACGAAATAAAGGTTAGTGTATGAAATTACATAATTGCCATATGAATGGAAAGGTTACTTAAGGACTGGGCAGATGGCAATGCTGGGTAAGTAGTACTGGTAGTGCACCCAGTGCTACTCCCTGAATGAAAGGGATTCCTAACTTGTGGCCACGGGCAGAGTCCAGGTCCAAAGGACCGCTAATCCCAACACACGAGATGTAATAGTATGTCAGCAAAAGAAAAGTGAAATATAAAAGTAGATGTTATGCATGTGAGTATTGTTTAAACGTTATGCATGGAGGTATTGCTTAAAAGTTATGCATGAAAATATGACTTATTTCTTAAACTGTTTATGCATGAAAGCATCATCAAAAGCAGCAAATGTTTATGTATGCATGTTTTCAAAAGAAAATGTTAGATGCTTAGTAAGTTAACAGCATGGTGTACTGCTTGATGAAGTGTTAGAAATGCATAATTAAGTTGTTTTAGTGAGTGATTTATTACATCAAATAAGGGTTGAACACTTAATTATGCATCAAATTTTAACACTTAATGAAAAATTTATTGATGCTAATATTTTGCACATCAAAGTCTCATATTTGTCCTTGAAATAATTAAACTATAATATCATTTTATTTATATATTCTAGGGCATTTATGGAAGGAAAGAAAGAGTGAGGACCTATGAGGAAATAGAGGAATTGATTATGGTTTTGTTGGAAACCAATCTAATGGGAACCAATAACACTTCAACGCTAGACACAGCAGACCGCACTTCAACTCTGGACACAGCAAAATGTGGCCACGAGATGATGTGAACCCCAATCGACTTGCTTTGAGACCCAACAACAATATTGGAAAACCAACTCAAGAAAGCCAAAATCAAGTCTATGGATGGAGAATCTAGATCCGTTGAGAACTCGTTTCAAAAACCTAGATTATATTAAAATCTAGACCCGTTGAAAAACCCGTCTCAAGAACCCGGATTACAAAGGAGGAACGCTACAAAGGTTGTGATTTATCTTTGATAAGTACAAACGTTCAATCAAGAATAAGATGAGATAAACTCAATTCGCAATGAATAAAATTAATTAATTTCAATAATGTCTTACCTCCTCAAATGAGATTACAAGTGATTTAAATAACAATCCCCAAAAATCTTAAAATGAATAGTGCTGCGGGTACTGTAGCATGAATAGTGTCGCGCTACAGTAACTACTAAAACCCTATGAGTAATAAAATAAACCATTTTAATGAAATAAATAAGTCCATAACTTTCAATAAAAATATGCCCAAGTCGTGTCTTCCGTAGTGTATCACATAGATGAAAACTGGATCTCCTTCTTTCAAGCCCATGTTGAATATTGGGCTCTTGCTAAACACATCTCAAGGAGATTTTACCCATCCTTGCATAGCTTCCTTGATCTTCTTAGCTCTCAATCTTGTGATTGTTCCATCTAAAATTTGCAAAGGATCTCTAAGACTTGGTCCACCTTGGGGCCCATCACGGGACATGGAGCAGATCACGATTGGAACACAAAGGGCACTCACACAATGCAGAGGAGATCATGCACGGACTGAAAGGGGGATTTTTGGATTTCAATTCATTTGGCTAGCTTTTTTTTTTTTTGCTCGGTGGAGACGGGCGGAAGCTCACTCGCTGAGGGGATTAATTATTAATTTTCATTGTTTTTAGTTTTGAGTAGACGGGGGCGAGGGGCTGCCAGAATTTTTTTCTTTTAGCTTTATTTTCTTTTTTCAGTTGAGACCACGGGTGGAAGCTCTCTCGTTTGGATCTCTCTTATTTTTTTTTTCATTTGCTTGTTCATTCAGACGCAGAGGGAGGGAGGGAACTCTAGCTCTCTCTCTGTTTTTGGGAGTTTTTATGTTTCTTCTCTTTTTTTTTTTTTTTTGGTACAGACTTGTGTCGGTGGCAACTCTCTCGACTGGTTTGGATTTATTTTTTTTCCTGCTTTAGTTTTACGTTTGACGTGACGGACTGGGGGTTTCCAGATTTGTGCTCTCTCGGTTGGTTTATTTTATTTTCATTATGTTTCCCAGCTTTATTTTCTTAGTTGTTTCCAGATTAGCTTCATTCAGCTTGTTTTATTTATTTTCATATAATAATTTCAAATGTTAGGATTTATCATTTTTGAGCATTTTGCTAATTTAGAGATGATAGGCTAGTTTTTTGTGCTGGGGATTCAATGAGTAACCTATGACTAGTTTGGGGTGGATTTTCTTCAATGTTATGTGATTTCAATGATTAACTTGTTGGATGATATTATAGTTTACATCTAGAAAGGATTGAAGTTCTTTGTTCTTGGTTTAGATTAGTTGTAGACGTAAATGCACAATTGATACTTGAACAAGTAGCAAGACATTGATGGTTTTCTTTCACTATTTTACAATTGTTATAAAATCTGTCAAGTAGTTTTATTAGGCTAAGAATTGTGGTTCATTGCTATATTATCCGACCATGACTTCTAGGAATGGGAGCATGGTTGAGAGAAGATGAAAAGAGAAGTAAATGCATCGCCAAAATAGTGGGTGAAAATTGCATTCTAAGTGTTTGTTTTATTGTTTCTTACAAGTTTAATTCATTTGCTACACACTTTCTCTAAGCCTCTTGGTTTTGTAATTTTAGAATCATAGATTTACCTTTTATTTTCAGTTTAATTCGAGTTTGAACTTCCAAAACAACCACTAGTCATACTCTTAATTCAGTCCACACTTCTTTAGTAAATAGTCCCCATTTTAGTTCAAGACTTTCTTCTTTTCAAAATTTCTTGTCACCATAAAAGTCAATATTTTATCTTGTGATTATAAAAGGTTTGCTTAATTCCCATTGTCCCTGTGAATTCGATCTTGGGATTTACCCTTGTATTATTTTGACAGCTTCTACGCTTGGAAGACGAAATTATAAGCTGATCACTGCTTACTGAGTATTAGACTCACTTTATGTTTATATTTTAAATGTCCAAGTATTGATGGAGAGGCTGAGGAGCTGGGCACTACTGAGGAGGGAGGGGCTGATGTTTAGTAGTCCCTTGTTGGTTCGGTCCTTTTGGTGATGATTTATGGTTTATATGTTTTGAGGATTGGTCCCATGTGGGAATGTTTATTTGAGTTAAACTTTAGACAATGTACATTCGGATACGATGTAAATTTTATGATGGGGTGATGATAATAGTGTAACTTCTATGATGGGGTGATGGTAACCCCTCATACTTTAATTTAACTTCATTTTTGTATGAACTGTAGGGACTGAGTCCCTTTTTGTTTAAACCTGGTTATGCTACATGAATGAATGATGGACTCCAAGAGTCCTTAATGAATGAATGTCAAATTGAATGTCTATCAGGTGTTCCCCTTTTATTAGCTTAGAAATTCAGAGTACATGCGTGATGCATTCGAGCTCGTCATGTATTATTTACTTTACACACACACACACACACACACACATATATATATATATATAGGTATAAAATGATATACACATATAATAGGGATAGAACAGGTACGAGATCACGACCTCGCCCATGGTAGGGTGGGTTTGTGACACGGCCCCTCTCAACACAATTGCTGGTTCTGCCACTGGTTTCATATGAAGTAAGGATATTATCTGTAATTAATTGATGGAGCCCAAAGGCACACTAGTTTGGACAACTAATAGAAGGTAGAAGCATCTTCAATCTATTTGCCAGCACCTTAGTGATAAGTTTATAAATCACATTACATAGGCTTGTAGATCGATACTTAGTCACTTTCTATGGGTTGTTACCCTTAGGAATAAGCATGATGTAAGTGTAATTAGTGTCAATAATACCAACTTCAGCATTTAGTAAAGATAACATAACTTGACATACATCATCTCTAAATATGGCCCAATGAGTTTGATAAAAACAAGTACCATATCAATTAGGACCAAGTGCCTTAAGAGGACCCGTTTGATATAGAATTGTTTCAATTTCATCCATTGTGAAAGGTTTTAAAGTTCAACATTCATGGTTGGAGTGATTTACTCAGTAAGAGCAGCAAGACTTGTCTTAATGTTATAAGGAGAAGAGGTGGTAAATAACTTTTGATAATATTTTGTGGAGCCCTACCTATGCCTTTTGAATTTTTAAATACATTTCCTTAATCATCAAAGACTTGCAGTATCTTGTTTGTTCTCCTTCTTTGACTTGCACAACGATGATAATACTTACTATTTTTATCCCCATGCTGAAGCTAATTTACTTTTGCTCTTTGCTTCCATTTCAGGTGCATCCTTTCCTACAAAAAGTTAATTTCTTATTGAAGAACGTGAACTTCCTCAACTGAATCAACTGTCAAATTTTGCTGCAGTGTAACTCCCCCTTCCTGTAGGCTAGGAGTGTAACATAATTTCCATAAAATAAACCCGACAAGAGATCTCATATTTAATAACATCAAACTAAATTAATAATTAAAGCTTGCCGTTAAATTCAACTGCTCCATTTAAGCTTGGCCTGCCTGCTTGTACTAATCATCCTCACCTGGTTGGTTTAAAAATATGAAATAAAACTAAAATAAGTTAAAGACTCAGTGAGAACTCATCACAATGTAAACATAATAAACGTAAAAGCCTAAAAACATGATTGATCATACTAATGCTTATGTTATACATGACCTGTTTTGATTTATCTGAATTAACTGACTGATCTGATTTATCTGACTGATTTAACTGAACTGACTGATTTAACTGATTTGACTGGCCAATATACTTAACCCTAGGGGTGGGCGCGTCCCGCCCCGCGGTGGCCCACCCCCGGCCACACGCTACCCTCGCCCGTATATAGGGCCCTGGGCGGGGCGGTGGGCGGGATGGGGTGGTCTCCCGCCTCGCCCCGCATATATATATAATTAATTAATATATATAATACATATTTAAAAGAAAGCCCTCAGGTGTCCTGAGGTTTTCGATTGTTCATGTATTTTGATTTTGTGCTGTGGAGGATCCGATTGTTAATTTGTTCATGTGTTTTGAATCTTTATTTTTTGTAATTTTTTTTTAAAATAAAACTCGTGTGGAAATACCCATTATATGAAATCGCTTTCCATTATTATGCCTACCAAGCTTTAGTAGTAGATCAATGGAGATGGAGGTCATGTACTAAAAATCAAGTAGCTTATCCTTGCGAAAACACAAGATTGAACCTGGGTTTGGTAATATATATATGTGTGTGTGTGTGTGTGTGTGTGTGTGTGTGTTTTATAGAATGCAAATTCTACTTCTGTCGTTGTATTTTTTTATTTGTCTATGGTTTATTTTTTATTTTTTTGGGTTTTCATTACTATTTAAATACAATTAGCTCAGTTCCAAATGGTTTTGGAGGGAATCTTTAGTGAATGCAAATGTGGTATATTTTCATCTTAGAACATGCGTGTATATAATATATTTATATAGTTGATTCAAAACTCTTACATTATTGATGTTGATATAAAATTATTGTTTAAAATCCCGGAAAACTTATACTTGTTCATCACCTATTGGGCTTCATTCGAGTTCATCACAAGCCATTAAATGATGTTTTTCAAGGTTCATTATATGGCCCGGTTGAATATGGGTGAGATTAGGATGGAAATGGATTTTAAATAATCATATTTTTATTTATTTATTATCTTATATATTAGTAAAATATTGTCACTAAGAATGACAAAAATATGTTTTTTTTTTCACTAGTCCACGTCAAATAAAGGTTAATAACATTACAAAAGCTTTATTATATTTATTTATAGCTTTTATCTGATAGAAGTTGTATTTAGAACATAGTTATCTAAGTTGGATAGATGAAGATAGTCAATTTTGAAATCGTTCCATTGTATGTGACCTATGAAAATGAATTTTATTTACACGTCATGCACTTCAATTTAAAGATTGGATTAAATTAAACAAAACAAAATATTTACACTAACGTGTTTATTTGGTTGGAATCGTTGGATGTTAATACTTTTCATGTTTGTTATAATTTTAGATTTATTGTTTGCTTGAGTTCATGGAATTGCCGACAGATTCTAGTGCGAGCTCCCCTAGTGAGGGCACCAATGCCTCTACCCCTACCTCAATTGAGGGTAGCCTTGCCTCTACCCCTCCCCCTACCCCTTGCCTCGCCCCCAAGCCTAACAAAAAACCTGCTTCCATAGTTTGGTCTCACTTCATCAAACTAGAGGATGGTGATCCTAATAACCCTCAAGCCAAATGTAACCATTGTGGAAAAATTTATGGATGCCACTATAGGAAACATGGCACCTCACAATTAAAGGTGCACTTAGAAGAGCAATGTAAAAGAAGTCCAATTCTATAATCTTTGCTAGAGAAGAGTCAATCTAGGCTAGAAATTGGACTTAAAAAAATGGAGGATGGGAGTAGAGGGGGTATTGAGTTGAAGGGGGTACACGAAGTATGATCCTTAGGAGTGTAGGTTACACTTAGCCCGTATGATCATCATGGATGAGCTACCTTTTCAGGTGGTGGATGGGAAAGGGTTCCAAGCGCTTTGTCACTATATGGAATTAAGGTTTCAACTTCCCTCTCGTCACACGGTGGCAAGAGATGTAAAAAAATATTATCGATCTGAAAAAGAGAAATTGAGGGGTTTTTTGGCGGGTCAGTTTGTTTGCCTCACCACTGATTGTTGGACATCGGTCCAAAATTTTAATTATATGTCTATGACTTGTCATTTTGTTGATGACAATTGGACATTGCATAAGAAAATTCTCAAATTTTGTCAAATCACCGATCACAAAGGTGAGACAATTTGGAGGGCCTTGGAGGCCGCTATAAAGGAGTGGGGGTTGACCCGCGTTGTGACATGCACAGTTGATAATGCATCGTCCAACGATACTGCATTGAGATATCTTAAGACCTTTCTTAGAGAAGCAAATAAGACAATCTTGGGTGGTGAGTATTTGCATGTGAGGTGTGCGGCACATATTCTTAATCTTATTGTTAGTGACGGTATGAAAAATCTTGATGACTCTATTGCTCGGGTCAGGACTGCTGTGAGATGGGTGAGATCTTCTCCTGCGAGATTGGAGAAATTTAAGGTTGCTGCGCAGTCTGCGGGAATAACATCAAAGAAGGGGCTTTGTACTGATTTGACTATGCGATGGAACTCAACATTTTTTTATGTTGGAGGCAGCCCAGGAGAATAAGTTGGCATTTGCTTTATTGGGTGAGGAAGACATCTAATATGTAAAATATTTTGAAGATCAAGTAGGATTGGGGAAGCCGATGACTGAGGACTGGGATGTTGTATCTACTTTCATAGATTTTTTAAGACTTTTCTACGAGGTTACAACGATTTTATATGGTTCTTTGTATCCTACATCCCATCATTTTTGTTAACAAATATGTAAGGTAAAAGAAGAATTAGATAAGATTATTGCAAGCGGTCACACTAGGTTGCGGGAGATGACATTGTTGATGAGGGCAAAGTACGACAAGTATTGGGGGGGAAATTTCGATAGGGCTAATATGTTGTTATATGTAGCTGTTGCCATTGACCCCCAGTTTAAGATGGATGGCATGGTATATGAATTGGGTATTGCCTACGGGCAAGTATGGGCGGAGCATATTGCATTAAGGGTTACGGAAACCCTTGATAGATTATTTGATGAGTTTACCATCTTGCGGGGTGGTAATATTACGGCACCTACCGCTATCNTACTGCTATCCCCCCACCAGTTCCAGATGTCAGGGGTGAGAAAAAACGTAGAATGGACTGGGGTGATAGGATGGAAGGGAACCCATTCACGAGGAGTACTACAGAGGCTAAGTCAGAGATAGACAGATATTTTGGTTTAGATCTTGAACCATATGTATGAGACTTTGATATCCTGACTTGGTGGAAGATACATGCCCCCAAGTATCCCATCCTTG
Source organism: Carya cathayensis (assembly GCA_011037825.1). Taxonomy (NCBI): domain Eukaryota; kingdom Viridiplantae; phylum Streptophyta; class Magnoliopsida; order Fagales; family Juglandaceae; genus Carya; species Carya cathayensis. Next base: position 462,250 of record QGSO01000443.1, read on the forward strand.
CACAAATAGCCCGCAGTATTTTAGCCATCCCTATTAGGACCGTAGCATCGGAGTCGGCCTTTAGCACTGGAGGGCGCGTATTGGATCCATTCCGGAGCTCATTAGATCCTGACACTGTTGAGTCTTTAATTTGCACCTCAAATTGGATCATAGGGAGTGAAATTCATGTTCCGGATGTTATTGATTATGATCATGTCAACGCCGAGGATGAGGGTGATGATGCACTTGGATCTGGTAATGTAACATGAATTCAATTATATTATTTTTATTTATTTATTTAAAATTAATTTATATTAATTTCTGCTTTTAATTGTTGTAGTGATGCCTGCATTACCTGGGGCTGGGATGACGTCTACAGCTACATCCTCCGCTACAGTATGAATTCTTTTATATTGGACTCTACACCCACCATTGCTCATAGTTTACAGAATTGATCCCTTAATTTATAAGTTAAAACTTTATATTGATAATTTTAATTCGTTTTATTTTTAACTTATTATTATTGCAGGATTTATGATCTTCAATTTGTCTGCCCATATCTCAACACATTGGAATGTCTCAATAAACTCACCGCCACCAAAAATTGATCAAATTTCCGAATGTTATGATTATGTTAATTTATAATTAGTTGTAATGTTAATTATTAATGGTACAATTTGTAGTATTTATTATTTTTATGTCTTTGTAATTTTGTAATTGTTTATTAGTTGACACGATTTTGTAATTTCTATCATTGTAATTTTGTAATAGCTTAGTGCATGCCTTAGTTACTTAGTAATTAATAGGCTAATAGTATAAGNATTAGCTTGGTCAAAAACTCCAAAACATAACACACTCTCCAGATTCACGCCCAGAATGACCTTTCCATGGTTAAAAATACTTTTGACCGACCAAATGACCATGGAATGATACGAAAAATACATCTACGGAAACTAGACTCAAAGAGGAACAACTTTTATGAAGGAGTCATCGTGTGAAAATACTTACAAAGGGTCGAAAAACTCCACGCAAAAAGACCCAGAAATCTGCCCGAGAGAGCTCTTTTGGGTTTCTCTCTAAGAACGGGGTGAAGAAATGATTAAAGTGAAGTAAGTGTGTCTTGCACGACTCAAGACTTCTGTAGGGAGAATATTTGGACCTTAATGATCATTGAGTGGAGGTGTAGACATGTGACATAATGTAGAGGATAGTGGGGGGCAAAAGACAACTTACAAAGGCTATGAGACATGGGACTTGATGGGGTGGGTTCCTCCATATTAATGAGTGCAACTTGATGCAATGAATGGTCTGCCAAGTGGGGGAGGAAATTTCTCCAAGAAGCTATGCCAAGGTGGCCAAAATTCGTGGGCTTTAGTGGGCCTTAGTGGGCCTCAACCAAGTGGGCTTCAATTTGGGGTTTAAAGGGGGTTTGGTTAGGGTTTGAGATGCTATCAAGCCCAAATCCAATTTTTCTTGGCCCAATCAAATTTCTAAGGTTTAAAATGTTGGATAAAGATGTCATAATAGGAATTTGAGAAATTAATAGCATGTGAAAGTGATTTAATCAAGTGATTAAACACAATACTAGAAATTGGATCAAAAAGGGTTTGAATGCCAACTTTAGGGTTTGGGGAAACCGTTTAGGGTTTCGGTTTCAACCAAGTTTTTGGGGTTTCAAAAGGATTCCAACCATTTAGGGTTTTACTAGGGTTGAAACCCTCTTCATCTAACTCAATTTGGTTGATCAGATGAAAAAAAACTGTTTTGCTTAGGTGGCATGATCTCACACATTGATTTCCTTCACAAATCCATCTAATGGTTTCTCTTTGTGCCAAGTATCTAATACTATTCATTATGTGTGGTTAAGATCTTGCCAAGTGTCCAAATAAAACTTCTCTAACCTAATTTGGACATTTCACACTGTGATTTTGAAACCACTGCACTTAGTACGCTTATCGAGGTTACTATTCACTCCGAAAAAGTGCATAATAAACTTAGTACTGAAAAATCCTAAATATTCAACTGAGTCTAGTGGCGTAAACTATAACGTAATCTGACACTTCTAACTACTTCAAACAAATAAAATCACATTTCTGGCACCATAGTGAGTGATAAAACTAATTATGTTGACATACTAGAACTTATGCGATTAGCCGATTCGTAAAAACTTATGGGGTTTTCACGAGATTTCTAAAGTCTATAGAAATTCCACCATTGAATTTCTAGCGGGCTGTAACACTATGCAGTCTGCGGGAATAACATCAAAGAAGGGACTTTGTACTGATTTGACTACGCAATGGAACTCAACATTTTTGATGTTGGAGGCAGCCTAGGAGTATAAGTTGGCATTTGCCTTATTGGGTCATGAAGACATCCAATATGTAAAATATTTTGAAGATTAAGCAGGATTGAGGAAGCCAATGACTGAGGACTGGGATGTTGTATCTACTTTCGTAGATTTTTTAAGGCTTTTCTACGAGGTTACGATGATTTTATCTGGCTTTTTGTATCCTACATCCCATCATTTTTGTCAACAAGTATGTAAGGTAAAAGAAGAATTAGATGAGATTATTGCAAACGGTCACACTAGGTTGCGGGAGATAGCATTGTTGATGAGGGCGAAGTACAACAAGTATTGGGGGGAAATTTCGATATGGCTAATATGTTGTTATATGTAGCTGTTGCCATTGACCCCCGGTTTAAGATGGATGGCATGGTATATAGATTGGGTATTGCCTACGGGCAAGTATGGGCAGAGCATATTGCATTAAGGGTTAGGGAAACCATTGATAGATTATTTGATGAGTTTACCATCTTGCGGGGTGGTAATATTATGGTACCTACCGCTATCCCCCAACCAGTTCCAGATGCCAGGGCTGAGAAAAAACGTAGAATGGACTGGGGTGATAGGATGGAAGGGAACCCATTCACGAGGAGTACTATAGAGGCTAAGTCAGAGATAGACAGATACTTTGGTCTAGATCTTGAACCATATGTACGAGACTTTGATATCCTGACTTGGTGGAAGATACATGCCCCCAAGTATCCCGTCCTTGCACAAATAGCCTGCAGTATTTTGGCCATCCCTATTAGTATTGTATCATCGGAGTCGGCCTTTAGCACCGGAGGGCGCGTATTTGATCCATTCCGGAGCTCATTAGATTCTGACACTGTTGAGTCTTTGATTTGCACCTCAAATTGGATCATATGGAGTGAAATTCGTGTTCCGGATATTATTGATTATGATCATGTCAACGCCGAGGATGAGGGGGATGATGCACTTGGATCTGGTAATGTCACATGAATTCAATTATATTATTTTTATTTATTTATTTAAAATTAATTTATATTAATTTCTGCCTTTAATTGTTGTAGTGATGCCTGCATTGCTTGGGGCTGGGACAGCGTCTACAGCTACATCCTCCGCTGCAGTATGAATTCTTTTATATTAGACTCTAGACCCACCATTGCTCATGGTTTGCAGAATTAATCCCTTAATTTATAAGTTAAAACTTTATATTGATAATTCTAATTCGTTTTATTTTTAACTTATTATTATTGCAGGATTTATGATATTCAATTTGTCTGCCCATATCTCAACACAATGGAATGTCTCAGTGAACTCACCGCCACCCAAAATTAATCAAATTTTCGAATGTTATGATTATGTTAATTTATAATTAGTTGTAATGTTAATCATTAATGGTACAATTTGTAGTATTTATTATTTTTATATCTTTGTAATTTTGTAATTGTTTATTAGTTGACACGATTTTGTAATTTCTATCATTGTAATTTTGTAATAGCTTAGTGCATGCCTTAGTTACTTAGTAATTAATAGGCTAATAGTATAAGACTATAAGGTTAACCATTGAAGTTTTTGAACTTGGAATTTAGTAATTAATATTTGTATTCCTATTTTTTTTTTAAAGTTTGTTTTTAATATATAAATATAGTTGTAGTTAAATTTTTCGTCTAAAAACAGGCCTGAATTGTGTTTCTAGATCATTTTGAGCCAAAAAAACTTATTTGGGCTCAAAATGACCCAAAACATTTCAATGGGCCAAGGGCCCAACCACAAAGCCGAGGGGCCGGAAGGGGGGAGGTCCACCCTCGCACCCTCGTTACCAAACGGGGTACCCCACCCCGTCCATGCGGGGGCCAGGGGCAAAAAAAAATCCCCCCCGCATGGGTGGGGGTAGGGGGCAGGTAGCACCCCTACTTAACCCTGTGTGCAAGGTTGTGCACCAGCTCTACATCTCGCTGCAGCAAGGGGAGTCGTTGATAGTATTCTGGTATACTATGGTGGACCACACTTGAGTCCATGGTTTACACATCCACCCTGATATGAACTGCATTGGTACCATACATTTGAATGACCATCTGATTAATTAATCTGATCTTATCTTGCACTTGAATTTAAGATAGCTTATGTGTCTTATATAACGTGAGATGCATAACTATAATACGTGGAACGAAACATGATGAATGACGTGCTTGTAAATATTATGACATGAGTGGTACATAAACACTGGTTTCGAAAGAATTGGTTTTAATAATATATATATATAAATAACGTAAGCTAATCTTAATTTATGATCATGCTACTAACCTTGCTGCGTTGCTTCCTGAATCTCACTTCATCAATCGTCACCTATTAGAAGTATTAAATGTCATTAAATTTCTAGAAAGGCATGTTGTAATTTTCCACTTAATTAAATAAATATTATGGTTCATACAAAATCATTGAATACTAAATATCATATAATTAATTAAATATTAATAACATATTTTCACTTTAAAAATTTATAACTTAGGAGAATACTTGAGGTATATTCTATTCTATTAAAATAAGTCTCGAAAACCCCAATTCTAAAAATAGGCTTAATTTCTTATAATTAACATAGATATTCAATCTTACAGAAATTTTAATAAATACTAATATCATTTAAATATCTTCACATATTTCTTTATTTTCAATTCACAACTTAATAACATAATCGTAACAAAATCTATCAAAGTAAATAGCATAATTTCATTTAATAAAATAGACTTATTCAGATTAAAGAATTCAAAATAAAATTAAACATTTATTACTTACTACTGAAATTTAAATACTAATATAATATCTAATCTTTCAAATATCATTAAATATATATATTTTTATCTATGTTTATGAAAATAATTGGCGTAAAAGTTTAGTTCGTAAAATCAAGTTTCTCGATTAACATATTTATTCAATAAAAACTAAGTACAACTTAACATATTATAGTAAATTTTTTTTTTTTTGAAGAATATTATAGTAATTTTCTGAATTATATAAAACCCAGCCTAACATGAAATTTGAGATAAATATAAGATACAAGTCTTAATTAATATCCATAAACTTAACTCAAACATACGTTCAATAAAATCAAGCCCAGCCCAAAGATAAAAGCCCATGTAAAACACAAGCCGAGCGTAGAATTAAGCCCAACCTAAAGACAAGGCCCAACTTAAAAATAAAAACCCTACATAAAATATAAGTTTAAAAAGTATTCTGATTATCACTAAGGGCATAATTGTAATTACATAGAAATCCACCCTCTGGAAGTGTAGCCGACTTAACACAGGAACTCTTTCAATTCGAAGGGTTTTTGAAAAAATGCTAATTAATAAAGAATTTATATAAAAAAATTAATTTTTTAATTATAAATTTCATTTTTTTTAGAACAATTATATGATATGTATAATAATATTTACACATTCAATGATCGTACACGTTACTCTTCTAACTAGGGAAACACAAGCCGTGAGACCGGAGGCAAAACATAAAGCTTACCTTGATGAGTTTTGTTATATACAAAGTAAAGTCGCGTACTAATCTGCATATTAATACTGATTCTTTCATACTTAAAATTTAAATTAACATTATTTTCAATAAAATCTACTTTTTGACCCATCATATTAAATTAGTACGTAGATTAATATACAATTGTGCTTGTAACTAGATTTTACCTACAGGTAAAAGAAGAAACGTGCAAGAGAAGGGATGCAGCGGCGTTGGTGGCTGGGCTAGGTCGACGGTGGCAGGGCAGCTGAAGAGAGAGAGGGAGAATAACGTGAGAGAGATTTCTGTGCCGTTAGAGGGAGAGAGAGACGGAGAAAATGAGGTGGGCTCAACGCCCGTTGTGGAGGGTAGAGACGTTATTGTCGGCATCTTCTGGGTATATTCCGGCGATTTTCGGCGTACGATGGTGACCGAACACGGTTTCGGCTTGTGCTCTATTTTGATGTTAGAAAACTAACCCTCGGGTGGTTTGCTCCGTGCGTTGGGTGGTGGAAAAGTCTCTCGACAGTGAAGCTCGGTGCAGCGACTTGTTGGAGGCGCGGCTGAGCACAAGAGACGAGGCCGCAATGGAGCTGAGGTGACTGTGCCGATATTCACAGTGATGGTTGAAGGTCGACGGTGGCGGAACTTCGAGATGGAGGAGACACGACAGAAATTCTGGAGATGTGTTCGACGACGAGGAAGGCTTCAAGAGTGGCTGAGAACGTCGGATCTTGGTGGCTGAACGTGATCTACGGTTGTGTTTGTTGAAGGAGTCTCGGCGGTTTGCGCTCTAACTTGCTAACTGCAACGATAGCTCCATTTGTGGTTTACGACAAGGCAAGGGCTGAGACGTGGGGAAGGCTTGCTGTTTTTTTTGTCGAGGCAGGATGTTGCTGCGTGATGATGGAGAGAGTGTTGCCGTGAGGATAATTGCTGCGGTTTTTTGGGAGGATTTATGAAGGAAAGGAAGAGTTTAAAAGAAAATGCTAATTTTAATTCATCAGTTACAAAGACCGAGTAACGTCAAGAGGAGATGAAAGTTAAAAGTATAATAAATAAAAATATCAATAGTAATAATAATAACAATATGATAATAATTCGTATTAAAAATAACAATGTATTAATAATATAAAATCTGATAAAATTATAATAATAATAGAATGTTTATAATTATATGAAAATACATAAAACTTATCTTATGGCCAAATTTTAGGATCGGGTTGTTACATGCAGTGCTTCAAGTCTTTTCACCTTGGCCTGTAAAGAAGCATTATTGACAGGGTCTTTACTTTTGCTCCATGATTTCAGAGTTAACATAAAACCTCTCAATTTATTAGTAAGAGTAGTGAAACTCCCAAAAGAAGTTGGAGATTGAGACCATACCTGTTGAATCACATCCCCACAATCCTCATATGTAGACCAAGAGGCTTCAAATCGACATGGTCTATGATAATACCCTGTCTGTTTTTTGGTGGAAGAAATATTAAGTAAAATAGGATAGTGGTTAGAAGAGGATGAGGCCAGAACCTGAATATCTCTCCATCACCAAATTCTTCAAACCAAGATGTTGCCACAACTCTATCTAACCTCTCCTTTGTGAAAGTACCATCCTTTCTATTATTAGACCATGTAAACTTCCTTGTAGAGAAACCTAGATCACTAAATTGACAGTTATACAACGCTGTCCTAAAGGAGTCCATTTGCTTCTCACATCTTAGAGCCCCACCAACTTTTTCATTGTGGAAGAGTAAAACTTTTTCATTGTGGAAGAGTAGTTCATTGAAATCACCTAAACAAATCCACTTCATAGGGTTCAAGTTGAAACAATAACTTAGACTATTTAGCCTTCCTGTCACTTTGCTACTTCAAGATGGCCATAGAAACAAGTGAGCATCCATTTGAAGTCATCGCCATCATCAGTTACCCAATAGTTGATATGCCTCTGTGAATAATAATAAATATTAAAATTTACATCCTCTGTCCACGACAATGATAATCCCCCACCTCTACCAATGCCACCAAGAGTGAATAAACAATGAACCCAAATGCACTTTCAAGATGTCCATTCGAGATTCAGGTAACTTAGTCTCCATTAGAAATAGAATACTAGGCTTTTTGTTCTTAACCATTTGGCTATGGTCATGAACTGTCCGGGGGTTGCCAAGCCCCCAATAGTTCCAACTTAGAAGTCTCATTTTTCACGACAGGGCTAAGTAACATCCTCTATTGATAAATCTATGGTTTGACCAAGAGGACGTGTCCTCCTCAATGCTCTTGGTACATTCTCACAATCTAGAGAAATACCAACATGTTTCTTTCTCTTCCTAAGAGCAGTAGATTTAGTAGATGCAGTAGCAGAAGACCTAGCCTGGCCCTTTATTCTTCTTTTCCATTCAATTAAAGAATCTGTTGGGGGAATATTTGACACAAGCAATTCAGAGTGAGGAATAAGAGAACTGCTAGACTCCAACGTAGTATGACAAACATCAGATACTAATAGAGAATTCTAAGGGCAATTTTGAGAGTCAGAGGTAGGTAAGATCTCCCTGGCAGAATCTTCATTAATTGGAAGTTGATTGACACAAGGGACAGTTGAGGTAGTTATCAAAGGAACAGCTACAAGCTGAGAGAAGTTACTTATTAGATCACCTTCTGTCTGAACAACATAAGGCCATGTGGGAGCCTTATATTTCTCATTAAATGATTGATTAGCAACCAAGTAATTGCCAAGCTCCCTTTTGCAACTGCTAAAACTAACATCATCTATATTTGGAACATGTAATTGCTTGCTGCAAAGATCCTATGAAGGAAAGTTGATTGAACATCCACAAATTTGCCAATACCAGCACATTGAACAAGGCTAGAAATCCTAAGCCAAGAGCCATGATGAGTGCGCAAATGTGCACTCTATATACCTTATTATTGGATTAAAATACTAAAATGTGAATAGAAATCATAGGAATTAATGTGTATTCTTGAATTGAGTTTCTATTTACGTTGAGATATTCCTAAACGGTTTTTTTATGTTGTTTAAAAGAGCAAGTTAAAGCTCAATCAAATTCAAAGGAGGAGCTTCATGGGGTTTGAGAACAATTTGGATCAAGAAAAAAGAAAGAAAAAAAACTACAAAATGAGACTGCAAAAAGTCTAAATCTGAAATTTGCTAGGAGACAGTCTGAATATATTTTAGTATTTTGACTGTAACTTTTTAATCACATATCATATTGATGCAATTCTTAATTCATTAGAAATATATCTTAAAGGGCTATAAATTTGTCTCTAATAAGGATTTCCAAATTCAAACTCCTGAAGTACGTACATGGCTGCCAAGATGAGTCCTAAAATTTAGGCGATTTTTTTATGCGGAAATTATGAAAACATTAGGGTTTCTTTCCTACCATATATAAGCATATCATTAGTACGAAATAGAGGAGGATGAGAGGCACAAGAGGCAGATTTGAAGAAAGGAGAAAATCAATTCCATGGCTGTCGTTCACTTCAGTTTTCTCAGGAGATTTTTGTTGTCCATTATATTTATAGGTAACTAAATTCTCAAGTGGGGTTAGGGATGAACTTGCACATTAGATGGTATTTTTCATTTATTTTTAATTTATGTATTTGATTTTCAATTATTAAAACTCTTTTATTTTATCATTCTCAATTCATTGTTGATATTTTCTTATCCAAATAATTATAAAATTTATTCTGTTTATGGATTCAATCATGCTTTTTCTATTGAATGGATTAGTTATTTGATTATGTTTGGATCAATTATTTATCTATATTGATTTAGTTCTTTACTACAATATTGCTCCTTGAGTATATTGTCGTCGCTGGATTTTATCAATATGGATGATAATTTACGTATTTTAAAAGTGGTGAATAATTCTTCAAAGAGTTACATTTAGTTTAATTTTGGTTTATAAATCTATACCTTCCGATTGAAGATTTCGGGAATTGAGTTCTCAATTGAGTTATCCAATGAATTAAGAATAATTAAAATACCGAAATTGTGTAAGGGATTTTCGACGCTCTACTGTTTATCAATTTGATTACCTTTTCCGTTAGTAACTTGGCTTCACTTTAATTTACATTTAAAATTAATCGTTGTTTTCTATTAATCATTTAATATTTTATTTAGTTTCTTTGTTCCTTCTGCTGTTCTTTTAATTTGTCTCTTTGTGGAATCGACACCCCAAAGCTGTACTACAATTACCGCGTTATTCTTTGGGAGTAATCAAATTTTGGCGCCATCAAATTTTGGCGCCGTTGCTGGAAAGACTGTAGAAGAATTGTTAGATAGTTTTTTTTTCAGCAGTTTGTAAAGGCGGTAACTTCGTTCCCTCTTTTAGCTTGCTGCATCTTTATTTTATTTTCTTTTTCTTTTTATAGTTTTTTTTTTTTAGTGTTGCATTTTTCTCTACCTTGCATGTACAGATATAGAGACACCTTAGGTCGGTTTGCTTGTAGACCTGCATTAGAGTTAGAGTCAGAGTTTAATTTTTCTAATCATTTGTTGATAATTTTTCTAATTCTGAGGAAATAAGTGAATATGGAAATCAACCCACTAGGACCCTTCAGGATTACCTCCACCCTATACGCATAGCCACACCATCATGCATCATATTTCCAGCTAATACTCGACAATTGGATTTTAAAACAAGGATGATACAATTACTCCCTATTTTTCATGGCTTGGAAAATAAAAATCCATATGTGCACATTAGGGAGTTTGAGGAGGTAGTTGCGACTTTTCATAGCCAAAATGCAACTGATGACATTGTGAGACTTAAGTTCTTTCCTTTCTCTTTGAAAGATAGAGTTAAGAGTTGGCTATACTTGCTGAGACCACAATCTATTGGGTCATGGAATGAGATGACCTAGGTCTTTTTTAATAAATACTTTCCTCAATATAAGACCAATGCTTTAAAAAGGTAATCTCCACCTTTGCACAAAAGGACAGTGAGACTTTGTATCAGTCTTGGGAAATATTTAAGGAGTTGTTAAGTATGTGTCCTCACCATGGGTATAAGAATTGGTGCTTAGTGAGCTATTTTTATGAGGGATTTGCACCTAGAGAGCGTCAATTTGTGGAGATGATGTGTAATGGTGAGTTTTTACAAAAAGATCATGATGAGGCCATAGAATACCTTAATGAGCTTACTGAAAAAGCTCACACTTGGATTGGGCCTAGTGCTACTAAGAGCACAAATAGGTCACGACCTACAGGAAACCTAAATTGTGGTGGAATTTACCATCTCAGGGAAGAGAATAATCTAAAGGCTAAGGTTGAGATGCTCACTAGGGAGTTAGAGGTTTTAAAGACTAAGGACTTAAAGCCAACACACGTGGCTAATTATGTAAAGTCTTTTGGATCATGTTTTGTGTGTGGCGGGATAGATCACCTCGCCCAAGAGTGTCCCACATTTGNGACGTGTCCTCCTCAATGCTCTTGGTACATTCTCACAATCTAGAGAAATACCAACATGTTTCTTTCTCTTCCTAAGAGCAGTAGATTTAGTAGATGCAGTAGCAGAAGACCTAGCCTGGCCCTTTATTCTTCTTTTCCATTCAATTAAAGAATCTGTTGGGGGAATATTTGACACAAGCAATTCAGAGTGAGGAATAAGAGAACTGCTAGACTCCAACGTAGTATGACAAACATCAGATACTAATAGAGAATTCTAAGGGCAATTTTGAGAGTCAGAGGTAGGTAAGATCTCCCTGGCAGAATCTTCATTAATTGGAAGTTGATTGACACAAGGGACAGTTGAGGTAGTTATCAAAGGAACAGCTACAAGCTGAGAGAAGTTACTTATTAGATCACCTTCTGTCTGAACAACATAAGGCCATGTGGGAGCCTTATATTTCTCATTAAGTGATTGATTAGCAACCAAGTAATTGCCAAGCTCCCTTTTGCAACTGCTAAAACTAACATCATCTATATTTGGAACATGTAATTGCTTGCTGCAAAGATCCTATGAAGGAAAGTCGATTGAACATCCACAAATTTGCCAATACCAGCACATTGAACAAGGCTAGAAATCCTAAGCCAAGAGCCATGATGAGTGCGCAAATGTGCACTCTAAATACCTTATTATTGGATTAAAATACTAAAATGTGAATAGAAATCATAGGAATTAATGTGTATTCTTGAATTGAGTTTCTATTTACGTTGAGATATTCCTAAACGGTGTTTTTATGTTTAATTTCAGAGTTTAAAAGAGCAAGTCAAAGCTCAATCAAATTCAAAGGAGGAGCTTCATGGGGTTTGAGAGCAATTTGGATCAAGAAAAAAAAAACTACAAAAGGAGACTGCAAGAAGTCTAAATCCGAAATTTGCTAGAAGACAGTCTGGACATATTTTAGTATTTTGACTGTAACTTTTTAATCACATATTAGATTGATGCAATTCTTAATTCATTAGAAATATATCTTAAAGGGCTATAAATTTGTCTCTAATAAGGATTTCCAAATTCGAACTCCTGAAGTACGTACGTGGCTGCCAAAATGAGTCCTAATTTAGGCGATTTTTTTATGCAGAAATTATGAAAGCATTAGGGTTTCTTTCCTACCATATATAAGCATATCATTAGCACGAAATAGAGGAGGATGAGAGGCACAAGAGGCAGATTTGAAAAAAGGAGAAAATCACTTCCATGGCTGTCGTTCACTTCAGTTTTCTCAGGAGATTTTTGTTGTCCATTATATTTATAGGTAACTAAATTCTCAAGTGGGGTTAAGGATGAACTTGCACATTAGATAGTATTATTAATTTATTTTTAATTTATGTATTTGATTTTCAATTATTAAAACTCTTTTATTTTATCATTCACAATTCATTGTTGATGTTTTCTTATCCAAATAAACATAAAATTTATTCTGTTTATGGATTCAGTCATGCTTTTTCTATTGAATGGATTAGTTATTTGATTATATTTGGATCAATTATTTATCTATATTGATTTAGTTCTTTACTACAATATTTCTCCTTGAGTATATTGTCGTCGCTAGATTTTATCAATATGGATGATAATTTACGTATTTTAAAAGTGGTGAATAATTCTTCAAAGGGTTACATTTGGTTTAATTTTAGTTTATAAATCTATACCTTCCTATTGAAGATTTTGGGAATTGAGTTCTCAATTGAGTTATCCAATGAATTAAGAATAATTAAAATATCGAAATTGTGTAAGGGATTTTCGACGCTCTACTGTTTATCAATTTGATTACCTTTTCCGTTAGTAACTTGGCTTCACTTTAATTTACATTTAAAATTAATCGTTGTTTTCTATTAATCATTTAATATTTTATTTAGTTTCTTTGTTCCTTCTGCTGTTCTTTTAATTTTTCTCTCTGTGGAATCGACACCCCAAAGCTGTGCTACAATTACTGCATTATTCTTTGGGCATAATCAAATTTTGGCGCCGTTGCTGGGAAGACTGTAGAAGAATTGTTAGATAGTTTTTTTTTTCAGCAGTTTGTAAAGGTGGTAACTTCGTTCCCTCTTTTAGCTTGCTGCATCTTTATTTTATTTTCTTTTTCTTTTTATAGTTTTTTTTTTTAGTGTTGCATTTTTCTCTACCTTGCATGTACAGGTATAGAGACGCCTTGGGTCGGTTTGCTTGTAGACCTGCATTAGAGTTAGAGTCAGAGTTTAATTTTTCTAATCATTTGTTGATAATTTTTCTAATTCTGAGGAAATAAGTGAATACGGAAATCAACCCACTAGGACCCTTCAGGATTACCTCCACCCTATACGCACAGCCACACCATCATGCATCATATTTCCAGGTAATACTCGACAATTAGATTTTAAAACAAGGATGATACAATTACTCCCTACTTTTCATGGCTTGGAAAATAAAAATCCATATGTGCACATTAGGGAGTTTGAGGAGGTAGTTGCGACTTTTCATAGCCAAAATGCAACTGATGACATTGTGAGACTTAAGTTCTTTCCTTTCTCTTTGAAAGATAGAGTTAAGAGTTGGCTATACTTGCTGAGACCACAATCTATTGGGTCATGGAATGAGATGACCTAGGTCTTTTTTAATAAATACTTTCCTCAATATAAGACCAATGCTTTAAAAAGGTAATCTCCACCTTTGCACAAAAGGACAGTGAGACTTTGTATCAGTCTTGGGAAATATTTAAGGAGTTGTTAAGTATGTGTCCTCACCATGGGTATAAGAATTGGTGCTTAGTGAGCTATTTTTATGAGGGATTTGCACCTAGAGAGCGTCAATTTGTGGAGATGATGTGTAATGGTGAGTTTTTACAAAAAGGTCATGATGAGGCCATAGAATACCTTAATAAGCTTGCTGAAAAAGCTCACACTTGGACTAGGCCTAATGCTACTGAGAGCGCAAATAGGTCACGACCTACAGGAAACCTAAATGGTGGTGGAATTTACCATCTCAGGGAAGAGGATAATCTAAAGGCTAAGGTTGAGATGCTCACTAGGGAGTTAGAGGTTTTAAAGACTAGGGACTTAAAGCCAACACACGTGGCTAATCATGTAGAGTCTTTTGGATCATGTTTTGTGTGTGGCGGGATAGATCACCTCGCCCAAGAGTGTCCCACATTTATTGAGATGAGAATGATGTATGAGGAATAATGTAATGCCTTAAGTATGTACATGAAACCTGTTGCACCTTTCTCTGATACGTACAATTCTGGGTGGCATAATCACTCCAATTTTAGTTGGAAGTCTGAAAACCAGTAGCCTGCACAACCCCCTAGATCATATCCTACACCTTCATCTTCTAGGAACTCATTAAAAGATACTTTACATGCTTTTATTGAGGCACAGGGTAAAACTAATCAAAAGTTTGAATATTTGATTACGTAAGTTGTTGAAGAAAACAAGGAGATAAAGAGCCATGTATCCAAGATGATGAGCTACTTAAGTGTGAATGAGCGTGGCAAGTTCTCTTCTCAACCTCAATCCACACCCCAAGGTTAACATATGGCTCAAGGAAATTTGAAAGAAGTCAATGCCATTGTGACAAGAAGTGGTAAGTCTTTACACTTCCCAACAACTGATAAGGCGGAGGATGTTGAAGAGGGACAAAGCAATGATAGTACCGAGTTCCCCAAGGAAGCCGTGGTAATCAAAAGCCTAGTTAAGATACTATTTCCTCAAACTTTAAAATCTGGTATGCGAACTTTGGATTCTAGTAATGAAATCTTGGAGAATCTCAGGCAGGTAAAGATTAACCTTTCTCTTTTACATGTTATTAAACAAGTTCCTAGTTATTCAAAAGTCATTAAAGATTTGTATACAGTTAAGAGGAAGCACCATGTGAAGAAAACAACGTTCCTGACAGAGCAAGTTAGTGCTCTAATTGAGCAGTGAATTCCTACCAAGTACAAGAATCCTGGTTGTCCAACCATTGCATGCAGCATTGGAAATCATGAGTTTGGGCAAGCCTTGCCAGATTTGGGAGCTATTGTTAATTTGATGCATTATTCCATTTATTTGCAGCTTGGTTTGAGTGAAATTAAGCCTACTTCTGTTGTGTTTCAATTGGCTGATTGTTCAGTTAAGAAACCAAGAGGGATAGTTGATGATGTTTTGATTCAAATTGACAAGTTTTATTATCCTGTTGATTTCTTAATTTTGGACACTCAGTCAATTGTTGAGTCTAACTCTAAAGTTCCTCTCATATTAGGTAGACCTTTCCTTGCTACTGCTAATGCACTTATAAATTGCAGGAATGTGTTGATGAAACTATCTTTTGGAAACATGACTATGGAGGTCAACATTTTCCATATTGAGAAACAGCCAATAGATGACGAGTGCCACCAAGCGTACATGATTGACGCACTCATAGACAATGGAGTTCACACAACTCATGATTTTGATCCCTTTGAATATTCTCTTGTTAATTCTGAGTTTGATACTATTAGTGATTAATCTAATATTGTTGATATTTGTACTGTTTTTGATAAAACTCAAGATTATGGAACACGAGCATGGCAACCGAAATTTGAAGAGTTGCCTAAGAAATGTGAAAGATAGATTCCTGTAAGTATGAAAGCACCAAGAGTTAAATTGAAACCTTTGCCTAAGTCTAAAATCTATAAGTTTAAAATAAAAGTGTTTCATGGTAAAAATATTCTTATGAAGAGGTTTGAGCCTAATGACCGAGTATACTTATATGATTTTGGACTTCACAAGCACTAATGAAAACTTTGGTTTAGGTAGACTGGCCCTTTTGTAGTGAAAAATATTTTTGAAAAAAGGGCAATAGAAATAGAAGATCCTAAAGATGGTCGGATCTTTAAACTAAATGGTCAATACCTTAAAGTATTAATTGATAGGCAAGTTTCGAAAGTGGAAGACATTCCACTTGTGGATTTGGTCTATCAACATTGACCACACCACGCAGGTATGTTTTTATTTATTTGTTTTGTTTTATTTTCGTTGTCTCTTATTTTCTTTCTTTTCCTTTTTGTTTACTTTTGTTTTCTTTGTTTTTGTTTGCAGGATAGTTTCACTTCGTCATTTTAGGTTATCATCTTTGGTGCTTTGCGAGCTACACTTGTCACTCATTAGGTGTATTCTACCATTTTTAGTTACTCCCTATTCAATTTTGATTCTTAAACATTGAGGATAATTTTTTATTTAAGTTGGGGGGTGGTGGTGCAAATTCAGTAGTTAAAATGCTTGTTGGAACTCTGTGACATATTTTCATGTGTCAATTTTTTTTAATTTTCATCACACGTGCATCATTTTCACATGTGTGCTCATTCTCATTCATAGCCATCTTCGTGAATTCACCAAACCCACCATAATCATTTTTGCTAAAGCATTCACAGAACCCTTAATGCACTCATCCAAGCTTTGTGGTAAGATGGACTTGCAATTTTTGAAACCCTTGTAACTATTTTCTCATGATGATCCCTTCATCAAAGTTGTTTGTATTTGAGTCTAGTTTCCATGGATATCTTCTTGTTGCCTCATGGTCATTTTGATAAACTGGATAGTGTATTATATTTTAGAGTTTTTAACTAAGCTCATGGATAGATCTTGGTCCAAAATTTTTATAGAGTGTTTTCAACATATTTATATGAATGTTTGTTAAGGATTAGTTGCTTGATAAAATATTTTGATGAAAGATTTTCTCAGATCTAGAAACTTAAAAACTTGAAAGAGAAAAACAATTTCTGTTTTAAGAAAGTTTGGAGTTTTTGTGGTTTAATCTTACTTCAATGACTTTGTTATTTTTATTTGATAATTATAAGTCTTGGATCTACATATTAGGATGTTGGATTGAAGATTTTAGGTGTTGATTTGTGAATATATGATTTTTGTGCAAGAGAATATTCGGTTAGGTTAAAAGTTTGATGATTCCAATTAGATCCATGTTTTGATTTATTTTTTAGCCATGTGATTTTAAATTTAATGCTTGGATCTACTTTAAGATATTAAACCATATGATTTTGTTGCTTTAAAGATTTATCCTGGTATGTCTCAGATCAAGAGTTTGATCAAATCAAAGTTGATAACAAATTCTATTTTTGGCTAAGTGTTGGAGCCGAGTACTTCAAGTGAGATTTTGTAATTTTTGGTGACTTTTGCATGTTGATTCAAAGCATTTTAGTTCTTAGGAATATGTTATGAATAGGTTATAAGAAAGTTTTGAATTTTTGGAAGTTCATGTAGATATTTTGGAAAAGGTAAAAACCTTGAGATTTAAGGGTTTGTATTTTAGTTAAAAATTTTTAATCTTTTTACTAAAAAATTTCATGTTTATGAGAAGTAATTGGAACAAAAATCAAGAGATGTGGCCTTTGGAAGTTTTGGCCCTATAATGCTTTTCATAGTTGTGTTTTATTTTAATTTTTTTCTAAAGTGATATTTGAGTTTAGGATAAAATTTACAAGATAAATGTAAATTTTGGTGATTTTTGGAATTAGGATGTGAAATCCTTAAATTATGAGTAATATGATCTTTTTTCCTCATGTAGGGATTAAAATGGTAATTTTACTCTAAATAAGTATTTTTCATGTTACTAAGTTATTGGTAATTTTATTCTAAATGAGTATTTTTCATCTTACTAAGTTATTAGTAATAAAGTTTCTAACTTTTAGAATCTCTACTTGCAGTTTCTCATGTTTCATGCTTAATCCCCCATAATGCGACAATCACTGTAAATTAGCTTCTAAGTTACTGTCAGATTACTGTGAATGTATGTTGGTAAGGGAACTACTATTTATGTACTTATGTTATCCTATAGTTCATGCCACATCATGTATGTTTGTTACGCATGTTATATTCTGTCCCAACATATCTATCTGTCACTATCACGCAATATTTATTTGTTATACAATATAATTGTCACATAATGTTATTTGTTACACATTATTTCATGTCATGTAATGTTATCTATTACATGTTATACCATGTCATTTAAAGTTATTTGTTACATGTTATACCATGTCATATAATATTTGTCTGTTACATGTTATGCTATGTCATTAACGTTTATCTGTTACATGTTATGCCATGTCATGAAAAGTTTACCTGTTACATGTTATGCCATGTCATTCATCTCTTGTATATGCCACATTACCTTACATCAGGTCATCTGTTTATTAGTTTCATGTCATGTCATATCTCGAGTAAAGAGTAGTGTGTCTTGAAAACAATGTTTTCATCTTAGTCAAGCAGTTTCAAGTTTCAGTTTCATTTCAGTTTCATGCATTATTAATTCACGTTCAATTGAAATTCTTATTATCCTCTAGTTTATACTACAGTCAAGGAATATATGATCTGCCTGGTACTGCGGTTAAGGCATATTCACTGCTCGGTACTACGGTGAAGGCATTTAATCTACCTTAAATACAAGAAGGATACTCATGGTGAAGGTGAACGAACTACCTAAGTACTCCTATTTTCTTAATCAGAATGCATAATTTCAATTACACGAGCCAGCATTTCCAATTTAGTTAAGTTCATGTTCAATCTCAGTTTAGTTCACATTTAGTTCAAGTTCAATTCATATTTAGTTTCACGTCCAGGTTTATGTCATGTTTGTTTCATGTCAGTTCATTTCATTTCATGTCAGTTCAACTCATGTTAGCACACGTCATGCTGTCTATCATGCCACGTCAAGCTTACTCATGCTCACATTTTGCATTCATGCTTTTACTATCATGCATGCATATTTAAACTGTTGGTTTATGTTATTTGTTAACTTGATGAGATTTGTAATCAAATCTCACTTGGTAGTCCTAACTACCATTGCCCCCGGAACGTTAGACGATGTGTGTCAAGATCTAGAGAACTCATGCATGGGAGATTGGACGAGGTCGAATAGAATGTAAAGCACAGACAAAGAGTTGATGAAGCTTATCCCCCAGTTTGTAGGACATCATTATGACTATCATAGTTGAGCTACGTGAATGGCTCAACGAATTAGTACAATAGTTTTTATTTCCAAATTGTAGTTATGGAGCGCTGTCTCCAATACTTTTAATGCTACAGACCTGTTGGACAAGTACTGTAACCTCTTGGATTCCAGTTATCACATGAATTTTAAGGAGCATGTTTATGTTTTGGGATATATTACTTATGGTACATAGTATTGTTGAAGGAAAAAAATTATCTACTGCAAATATTATATATTGCTAAATGCATATTAGGGACATTGCTTCCTTAATTGTCATTAATTGTGCCGGGGGAGGGGCATAACCTTGTGTTGTATGTTCCGACGCTTTAATTTCCGTTAAATTCCAAGCGGAATTTGGGGGCATCAAATCTTCCCCACTCTTATAAGTCCTCTCACGTCCAACTTTCTAGTCTAAGTCAAGTCCTACACACACAAAGACCAAACAAAACCTTTGGTGCGTAAAAGGGTGAAGTGAAAGAAAACTTCTCGCCCCACTTCCTTTCCTTTTGTTTTTTCTCACTCACACACACACAAGTTTAACACCTCAATTAATTTATTTTAGTGAGAGAAACCGAATGTGTAGTGAAGTGGAAGAGTGGAAAAGTTTTCCCAACCCTAGCCGAAATGACTTTTGGTAAGCAATTTTTCCTCTTTATTTATATATGTGTAAGATGATTAAGTTAGTGGGTTATTGAAAGATTTCTCTTGAAGAAAGATTGTATATTTGTGTAGTATAAGTTGGTTTATAGCTTCAAAATGCATTATCGAGCTGAGAAATCATAGTTTGAGTTTAATTCTTATGAGTTAGATTTTCCAATGACTTAAATGGTGCATACAATTTTTTGAGCTTGGAAAAGAAGTATAATTGTTGGATGTATGATTCATGTTCAAGAATTAAAGCATTGGAGTTTGGAATGCCATTTACAGGTAAGGGTAATACAATTTCGATTAGCATCTTTGCTGAGAGATGTTGATTCAAGTTTTTGGTTGATAATTTGAGCTTATATTGGAGCTTTGTGATAAGTTTAGTTGTGGTTTAAGCTTCTTACCTAAGCATCATGTGCAGGCTATGTAAGCTCAAATATAAGCTCATCAAAAACTTTAATTTTTTAATATTTAAGAAAGTGACTATTAGTGAGAATATATGTACTTTACAAAAGTATTTAAAGATGTTTAAATAATATTTGAAAAAAAAAGAAAAAATAATTACAAATGTTTAAAGATGATTGTAAAACACTTTGTGCATTTTGTGCATATTCTATACATTGACATGCTAAAAACAATTATAATAATTGAAATGGAAAAAAAAAAAAAACTTATTCAATACAAAAAGAGTGCAGTTTTTTTTATATATTCCTTATGCATTCTACTTGTACTATTTTTTTAATATAAAATAATTATTTTGACAAATCACTTCAGTAAAGTATATAAAAAGTATATAAAATTGACTGAATGTAACAGAACTCATCACGCTGTTCTATACTAGTTAATGATAAACACATGTCAGATATTGTAACAACCAGATCTTAATATAAGTTTGATGTATTTTCTTATAATTATAAACATTCTATTATTATTATAATTTTATCAGATCTTATATTACTAAACATTGATAATTTTAATATGGATTATTATTATATTATTATTATTATTCATTTAGATATTCTTATTGGGAAAACCTCCCAAAGGGTCGAGTAGAAACTTCACTTTAACACCAATCAATAAAAATTCGCCACGTAGAAAGTGCAGCAAACCAAAATTTACACCAACATGCAGAAGAGTACTTCATTTTATTCTTCCTTTCTTCTCTCTCCCTTCCCACCACTCCTGGTCTACTGCAAGTCCTAGCCTCTCTCTCTTTCTCTCTCTCTCTCTCTCTCTGACTTCCTTGAAGCTCCGTCTTCGTAACATATTCGTAAAGCTTTCCACTAATTTTCAAAGCCCCAAATTCTTTTGATAAACTCGATGTTCTTCATATTTCTTCATCTATTTTTTTGATCGGTACCATGATTTGTTTGATGAAATGTTTGGTGGGTAAGATGTATTTATCTGGGTTTTGTTTGATTTTTTTCTTTTTATCCTGGAAGTCTCTTATGAGAAGTTGGAGGAATTTGAAGAAGAGGATGAGGAGAGGAAGAAGTCGATGAAGAAGCTACACTTGGAGCGATAATCTCACGGGGTTCCATTAATGGAACTTCATCAACTAGGAAGTTATTTACTAGCTCCATTGGGTCAAATAGGCTTGTCATGCTTTTCTCTTCCTCTTTGGTTTCAGTAATGGAGGATGATTGCAATGATATCTCCGATTCCTTGTTTTGATCAAGTTCAGCTGTACGATGATCAGTCTGAGAATTTTGATGTTGTTTTTGCTCTTGTTCTGGTTGGTGTTGCAGTTGTTGTTGGGGTTTTTCAATGGCATTAGAGATGGAAGAGATTGGCTTGTGGGTGATAGGATGAATGTCCATCTCTTTCAGCTTTTTCTTGATGTGGGTATTCGAGTGATTTTTTATCTGTGGGCCGGGAGAGAGAGCTTTATTTCAGAGGGGAAGCGTAGGGGAAGAAGGATAAATATGAATAGAAAAAAAAAAATCAAGTACATGCACATGTATGAATCACTTTGCTAAAACTCAGACGTGGTAATATTTCATTTGCTAGTGTAAAAATGGGTGTCACACCCGACTGCCCCTAGCATCTCTCATTTTTATTTGTTATACTTTAACTTCCATGTTTTTCCCCTCTCCCTTCAGGTTCTCCTCTCGATGTTACTATTTTTGTAACTAATAAATTAAAAATAGTATTTTTTTTGTGTTTAAGTAGGAAAGTAATTTTAGATATTTTGTAAATAATAATAAAAAATATTAATTAATATAAAATAATAAATAATAGATTACTCTCGTAGACACCACTTTAAACTCTTCCTCTCTTTCAGAAATCGTCTCGAAAACCGCAGCAATTATATTCATGGCAAGACCCTCTCCATCATCACGCAGCAACGTCCTCTCTCGGCAAACAAAACAACAAGACTTCCCCCACGTCTCAGCTCTTGCCTTGCCATAAACCACAGTGGGTACAACGTCAAACACAAGCAAACAAACCGAAACGATGGAGACCACCATACAAAACCAACAGAAAAGTCCTTTGTTTTTCCCATTTCAAAACAGAGCACCTTTTTCTCCCTCACTTGAACCACCACTAGCCGAAGCACCACGTCGCTGCATCAACAGACTCCACGCATGGCAGTTCGCATTAGGGAGCCATGAAACTGAAGCTCTGATCGCCACCACCCAATGCACAGAATCAACCGCCAACATCGTCCAACCACCCTCTGCCACCAAGGCACGCCTCAGCAGTCACGGACGTTAACCCCGAAGTCGAGTTTAGCAAGCCGACGTCGCAGTCCCTCTCTTCCTCCATAAGCCAACGTTGTCCAGCCATCACGAGTCATTGGGCAGCCCAGAAAGTGTCGCAGGTTCACTCTCCGTCAACCTCGAGCCGCGACGAGATCCTCCATCACGCATGTGGAAAGCCCAGTAGCACTATCGTGGTTCTGGCCTTGGCCATTGTCTCCAATGTGCCCTGCCTCCTTCCACAAGATGTCGAACGGCCTCGATTCGCTCTCCGTAAGCATTGCCGCATAGCCTCTTGAATGAATGTCTGCTTCACAAGTTAAAAGCTGCTTTTAGGTTTTCAGCTTGCTATATACAAATGTTAATAAAATTACAAAGATGCCCTTAAAACCCTTGCAGCATGGCTCCTTCCATAAAGTCTCCTTAAGAATTTTGTGTAATTACGTCAATGTCCTCTAATAGTTAAGTGGGTTTATTTCAATTGGGCTTGGACTCACGTGGGTTTGATTATTTTATTTGAAGTTGGGTTGGGTTTAATATTTTAAGTGGAGTTGAATTTTATTAAATAAATATGTTAGTTCAAAAAAATTTATTTTAAAAGAAAATATTTATGAATTTCTAAATTAAATTACTAAGCATTAAATTATAAGTAGTCTATTTTTATTAATCGAATGTTAATTATTTTATAAGCTTTGATAAAAGAATACATATATATATATATATATATATATATTTAATTATATTTGAAAGATTAAATATCATATTAGTATTTAAATTTCAGCGGTAAATAATAAGTGTTTGCGTTTATTTTAAACTCTTTAATATGGTTAAGTCTATTTTATCATCCGAAAGTGCAAATATGTTATTAATATTTAAATAATTTATGATATTAGCATTCATTGATTTTTATATTAAATAAAATATTTATTTGATTATTTCCTATAGTGTGAATTTAATTAAGTGGGATATTAGGATACAATTTTCCTAGACAGATTTAGTAACGTTTAATACTTTGTATAGGTGACGAGTTACGAAGTGTGATTCAAGAAGCAATGCAACGAGGTAAGTAATTTGACCATAAATTAGGATCATCACATGTTAGCTTTGAAAAATTATTATTTAAGTCAATTCTTGTTGGCCTCTTTTAATTATCTCACATGTCATGATTATGCAACCATGCCATCCAGCATAGCATATGATCATGTCATTTTGCATCATGTTTAGATTTAGAAATTATAATTATGTATGTATTATGTCATGTATTTCATTGCATAAGAAACGTAAGCTATCTTAAATTCAAGTACAAGATAAGATAAGATCAGTTGATTAGATAACCATTCATATGCATCGTACCAATGCAGTTTAGATTAGAGTGGATGTGTAAGCCACAGACTAAAGTGTGGTTTACCGTAGTATACCAGAATACCATCAGCGGCTCCCATTGCTATAGCGGAACATGGGACTAGTACACAACCTCACACACAGGATTAAGTGTGTTGGGCCAATCAAATAAATCATATATGTTAGAACAATCAGTTAATTTAGATACATTAAGTTAGTGATGTATAAAGCATAAAAATCAGCATGAACAATCATGATTTTAAGCTCTTAGTATGAATATTTTTATGAAAAATCCTATGTTTATTATGTTTACGTTGTGATGGATTTCTTACTGAGTTTTCAACTCATTTTAGTTTTATTTCATGTTTTTAACCACCCAGATGAGGATGATCAAAATGAGCAGGTGGGCCAAGCTTAGATGGAGCAGTTGAATTTCATGCCAGGCATTTTTTTGTTTTGTTTTGTTTTTTTTTTAATGGAAATTATGTAACACTCTTATAGCTTACAGAAAGGGGTGTTACAATTTGTAACGCCCTAAGGGAAGGCTCGAACCACATGGCTTACACTACAAAAGTACTAGTTAATGATACAATTGGAGCCCTATTGGAATATTATAAATAGCAAGAATTTTTCTTTCCCAAGCAATGGGGGATCTGTGACCAACCGGTATTTTCTCTTGGTTGGTCACGTTTCTTGTCTACGCGTTTTAAATGTCGAAGCCGTGTTTTTGAACCTCGAAACTATATTTTTAGATTTATCTAGTGATTTTAAATAAAGCTTAGTGTTTTAAAATCTTCAAAATGTTTAGTGTCCAAAATTATTTTAAAGAGGGGGTATTTTTGATATTATTGAACCAAGTTTAATTTTTAAGTCAGTCTTTTTATAAATTGAAATCTCGAAAATAATATAATTTTAGAAAATTCTTTTATTTAAATGATTTTAATTCTGTAAAAGTATTATTGAATATTTCTTATTTTACTTTATGTTGAAAACTCTTAGATAGTTTTATTTCCCTTAAAATTATTTAGTGGATTTTATTATTTTATCCTATGATAAAGATTATTATTTTTGGGATTAAGAAAAAAATAGTTTGATTTTAAATTTTTTTCCATTTTACTTATTTATTTTTATCCCACTATATGTTTAATGTGTCTATCATCATATTAAAACTAGGAACCAAGGGCTAGTATTAAAACCCAGACCCCCTTATTTTCCCTCTCCTCTCTCCTCCCGTCCAGCTGACAAACTCTAGCCCCCCCATGGTTCTCTTCCTCCCCAACGCCTCCCATTGTAGTAGGGCCCAGTCGCAGCAAGCCCATGTCGCCGTCGTGGACCCACCGTCACCGTCCACCTCCACCGTCGCCGGCCAGCCTCTCCCTCATGATTTCCCTCTCCCTCGCAGATCTCCCCTCTATCTTTTCCCTATTTCTCCCTCACGCCACCTTTTCTCAACTAGCTGCCACTGCATGTCGAATGTACCACGAGCTCACCGTCACTGGCGATTTCCCCACCGTAGGTCTCTCTCTCTCTCTCTCGGATCTCACCAAACTGTCGTACCCACGCCTAACGCCGCCACCCCAGCCACCATGAACACCACCAAGGGTTTCCTCCAGGCCAAACCTCCTCAATCCACCACAGCCCAACGTCCATCTCCCATTCTCTGTTCCTTGTACCCAAGGCCTCCAACAAAAAAAAAAAAAAAAAAAAAAAAAAAAAAAAAAAAAAAAAAAAAAAAAAAAAAAAAAAAACAAAAAAAAAAAAAAAAAAAAAAAAAAAAAAAAAAAAAAAAAAAAAAAAAAAAAAAAAAAAAAAAAAAAAAAAAAAAAAAAAAAAAAAAAAAAAAAAAAAAAAAAAAAAAAAAAAAAAAAAAAAAAAAAAAAAACCCGTTCCCCCGCCACCACACGGTTTTGCCGCCACCAGCTCCTCCACACATGGCTAAGGCCCAAGTTTCACCTCCCTTAGCCACTGCCTCTGTCCCCTGCACCACCGTGAGCCTTCATGCTCACCCAGCCAGTCTGAAACTCCTGTTTTGGGTACCAAACAACGCAAATCCCTAGATTTTATGATATAATCCTTATTCCATTTATTTTATTAGAATGTTTATGTGAATTGGATGTTGCAAAATGTTGTTGGTGCACTATGTTGGTTGCGGTAGACTGAGAAGGCGCGATGTGGTTGGCTATGTGCTTGGGTGTTGTGAAGTATTAGGGTTGAATGTGAGGTTGTGCTTGGATTTGTGATGCGATAGTGTGTAGGGGGAATTAACGTGAAGTTGTGAATATTGTGTGAAATGCTAGGATTAGATGTGTGGTTGTGATTGTGATTGAGGAGTAAGCGTGGATGTGTACGGTGTAGTTGTGATGTGGATTGTGTATTGTGAAGTGATGGGAATTGATGGGCAATCTGTGATGTGACTGTGTGTGATATCTGCTTCTTCTTTACTTATGAGCCTCGATCTACGTGTCGGACTTCGGTCTACATGTTGAGCTTCATTCTACGTGCCGAGTTTCGATCTACGTGTTGACCTTATATCAAAGAGAATAAAATCATTTAAATTAACTTTAGAGTTTTCAACGTAAAGTTAAACCTCTTAATATTTTAATTTTATATCTTAATTCCTAGCATTGTTTTATTTAAGTGTTTTATTTTAAATAAAACACTTACGCGTTTTCAAATCAGTATTTAAACTCATCGTTAGATCGTTTGAGGATCCCGAAGAGTATGACTGAGGTTAAATACCCAGGCCCCTACCCTTTTCCCTTCACTTTTTCCTTTCTTCTTTTTCTCTCTTCTCTTTCCTCTCTCTTTCTCCCATGCACGTCCAGTCGTGCTTCGTTTCTCTTCACCGTCCGTGAGCTTCAAGTCTCCCAGTCGGCGCCACCTCCAGCCACCGTGCCCCACCTCCCACATCATCATGTTCTCCTCCCACCGGCGAGCACTACCCCACCGGTGGTGAGCTACACCGATAGCCCCACCTCTCCCTTTCTTCCTCCAAGCAAATGGGGTTTACACCCATTTTCTCCTCCTTGAGCCACCATACACGGCTGAAACAGCCACCAAGCACCACCAATGGAATCACCACGTCATGGGCTTCCTTCCCATGTCTTTCTTTTCCTCTAACTCTCTCTCTTTCTCTGATGGGTCTCCACTCACACACGTACGGTTGCACCACCGTGTACCACCGTACACGGCTACCCACGGTGTTTCACCACCACCACCTTGTTCATCTCATCACCACGACCTTCCCCAAGAAATTTCATGCCCAACGGAGCTGTACATAGCTCTCACTCTCCCTCACTCTCCACGGCACGAAATCCTTCTAGAGGCCGATCCGCCACCATGAGCCACCGTATGGCCACCACTTCGCCACCATAGCTCCACCACATCTTCCTCTACTTTTTCCTAGCTTGCCATGAAGTTCTATGGCCTTCCTCCACCTCAAGCTTCTTCCCACCATTTTGGATGCACTGTTCATGACGTGATGCCGCCGTGCTCCGCCACCTTTGACCACCACGAGGCCACCGTCAGCCTTTCCAAGACCACTCCTAGCTATTCTCAAACCCAAACTGCCACTTTATGTGGTGGACAGCCACCGTATGCTGTGTTACCGCCACGTACGCTCCTCCGACGCTTGATCGTGACGAGTAGCGAGCAACGCACGAGTTATCCCGTCGATGGTATAACTCTCTATCTCTAGTTATTTACATTCAAAATAGTTGGTTGGTTAGACTATAGTTGTGTAGTTGGTATTTGTGGAGTTCGCTACGTAGTTGTGAAGTGTTGGGCTTGATTGTGTAGTATTGTGGACTGTGATGTGAAGTATGGGCATGAGATGGATGCCGTAGTTGTGATACGGCGTGTAGTGTGAAGAGAGTACGCGTGAAGCGTACTCTGTGTAATGCAGTGACTTGCCATGTGACGTGCGCTGTAGTGATGTGTGGCATAGAAGGATGGGAGTGCGCGTGGAGTGTATTTCGTGTTGTATGGCGATGCACCATGTGATGTGTGTCATGATAATAAGTGTTGTAGCGAAAGGAGTACGTGTGGCGCGTATTCCATGTCGCGTAGCGATGCACCGTGAGGCGTGTATCGTAGCGATGTGTGTTGTAGTGTGGATGGACAAGAGTTCACGTGAGTGTACTCTGTACTAGGTCGTGATACACCGGATGGTGTGTCACGAGGGGTTGGATGGCGTAGCAGAGAAACGTGGAGTGTATGGTGTAACGTCGGGAAATTGTGTAACAGTGTCCTGAAGCAATGGTGATGTGACTGTAGTCCAAGGTAATGGGTGTTGCCTTGAGGTTGACTTGTGGCTGAAGGTATGTGTGAAGCGGTGAAAAGGTATCAGAGAGTGCAGCGGAAGCATGATGGGCATCATTTTGTTATTCAGGAATTTGTCTCGAGCTGCATAGTGTAACAGAGGTGTATTTCTAGATGCAATCCTCTTGTTAAGTGGAGAGAACTGTGTGACAGTGTCTCGAAGCATTGGTGATATGGCCTGTAGTCCAGGGTGACGGGTGTCACCTTGTGGTTGACTATGGCTAAGAGTATATGGAAGTGGTGAAAAAGTATCAGAGCGTGCAGCAGAAGCATGATGGATATCGTGACGTGACTCGGGATTAGTCTTGAGTTGCGTGACGTGACAGAGGTGCATTTGTGGATGCAGTCCTCTTCTATCAAGTGTTGGGATGAAATTGTACAGGGTCGGGAAGTAGGAAGAATCGTATCAACCGAGTCTGAACAAGTTGGTATTGGAGTATGGAGCTTGTTTATACAAGCGGGCGTTCATTGGAGCTATAAGTTGCTCTTAGGTGATAAAAGGGGCTAAGATGCAGGTGTCTCTGACGAGACACGTGTGCTAGATAAGTTTACCATATATAATGAGTAATATGTCTTGATGATGGTTACATGGTATTTTAGCCACAAAGTTGGCTTGAATTCATGTAGCCTGATTAGTTGGGAATGAGAATTTAGAATGGGCTAGGATACGTGAAGACAGTAATGGGTAAGTAGTCTAAGGTTGGGATGCATGACTCTGTCGGTCGGAATCATGCGTCAGGTTGTGGAAATAGAAGAATGAAACGGAAGTCTTAGTGTCTTAACCCTAAGGTGAATCACGAAGGTTCACTTTAAGGAATAAGATTCTCAAGGTTTTAGTATAGTAAATGGCACGTAAGAGCCCAGGGATAGACGAAGAGTGTTCCAAGTGAGGCATAGTTCTCTTTTTAGAATAGCTACTTATGTATTAGATAGATGATGACATAAGGTTATGTGTATGCATGTAGGTTGCCATCTGACATGCATACGAATGGACTGCATGGAATGAGTATGGCATGAAGTCTAGGTAAGTATTACGTTCATACTCTTCTAGAGTTTTTCTATATACAAATGAAGATGAAGACAAAAACTTTTCTCTAAAAGAAAAACAAAAATGAAACGTAAGTTTTCAAGTATAAGTACGTAGCGGCCTTCCTTGGCAGCCCCTTTTTACGCACCCAAAGTATGTATGTGTATGCATGTGAATGGATGCTATAAGTGGTACGTATTGTATGTATGTTCATGAAAAGGAAACAAAATGAAGCGTTAAAAGACAAGTAAGAACCGTTAAGGAATGCAAGGACTGAAACTGTAATGAGAAGAAAGAAAAGAAAACAAAGAAAACAAGATTTTTCCTAAAAATGA
Organism: Carya cathayensis; assembly: GCA_011037825.1. Classification (NCBI taxonomy): domain Eukaryota; kingdom Viridiplantae; phylum Streptophyta; class Magnoliopsida; order Fagales; family Juglandaceae; genus Carya; species Carya cathayensis. Next base: position 491,814 of record QGSO01000443.1, read on the forward strand.
TTCTTTCTAAAATGACTTTTACAAAATAAAAGGAAGAAAACCATTTTCTCTTAAAGGAACTTCTTTTAAAATGACTTTTACAAAATAAAAGAGAGAAAACCATTTTCTTAAGTAAAACTCTTATGAATCGAAAGAAATGAAGAACCGTAAGAACTGTAAGGACTGAAATGAAAGAATGGATTGTAAAGGAAAGGAAATGACTGTAAAGGAATGAATGAATGGACTGAATGTATGATGTATGAAAATACGTAAGGGCCACATGGACTGGAACGGATATGGTACCAATGAATGGACTGGACGGGGTAGATTGCAATGCCGGGTAAGTAGTACTGGTAGTGCACCCAATGCTTCACCCTGACGGAATGGATTCCCAAACCTGTGGCCACAGGCGGAATCAGGTCCAAAAGACCGCTAACCCCAGCACACGGGGCGTAACAGTGTACAATGGCCAATGAAAGTGAAAAGAAACAACGGATGCATGTTAAGAAAAGAATGTATGTATGTATGGATGAATGGAATGCATGAATGTAAGTAAGTAAGAAAAGATGAACGCGTGAATGTATGTATGCATGAATGTATGTAAAAGAACGAATGCATGAAAAGACTCTTTAAGAAATGAACGCAGCGATTCGTGGGGGACTGTTTTAAAGAATAAAGCATGTTTATAAAGAAAAACCCCACCTCGTAACGTTTTAAAAAATGAAAAGAAAGATGTATGCATGCTAAGTACGATATGTAAGTATGGAATGATAAGTGCATGACTGAAAAGCTATATTATTATATTTTGACTGTATGAAGTAATGCTTACGAGTCATCGACTCATTTTAGTTTTTATGTGTGCCCTCCCAAGCACAAGATGAGCATGACAGGTCAGGACGGGCATAGCCCAAGGGGGAAGAGCACGAAGGTCTAGGCAAGATGTTTTTATATGAAAATTTAAATTATGAAATTTAATGTTTTCCGTTGTAATCTTTTAATTAAGAAAATGAATTTTATTTATAGCATGAAGTCTTTTGTATCCTGGCATGGATGGAAAAGAATTTTAAAAGGAATAGTAATTCTCATCGATTTTTATCAAAATTGAATATGAAAATGATCCACCATAAGGACGGGCATTACACTGTGCTGTGTGAAGTGATGAGTTAACTATTAGTTTGTAAAGTGTTAGGATTTCTGGTGGTGCATATAAAGCTTATAAGGCTTTGTGATTTTTTTATGTATGGATTTATGTGTAAATGGTATGGAGGGACTATATGATTGTATGGTGTAGTGTCAGGATTGTCTAGGCTGAAAAATTGTGGGGAGCATGATTATCACATTGCCTTGAGATTTGTAAAGCCATGTGATTATTGGGCTGATGTGCATTGAGTTTAAAGAGATGACGAATTTAATATGTGTTTTATTTATTGTTAATAGGCTCATTGATTGAATGTATGGATTGTGAAGGTTGAGATTTAAATAGGGTTGTAAACGAAGCATGGAGATTGTGAAGCACGGACTTGTGTTGATTGTTCTAAGTGGAGTTTATATTAAACTTTTGATTATGTGAGTTGTAAATTGGAAGTATGTACATGTTGCCAAGAGTCTTATAAATCCACTCTATGGAGGTTGAGTGCATTGATCTTTATACCTGTTGGATGTAATATGAAGTTATTTAACTATTTGGTTATGTAATAGATTTTATGTTGATCTTAAGTGATAAAAGGGTATGACACTTGTGTTTGGTGGATTGTATGAGTTGCTTGGTTGACTGTTGTATGTGAGGAAATGAATTGGGACTTAGGATTGATGTTGGTTTGGATTATTTATGGGCGAAGGTGTTATTTAAAAACTGGTATTATGACTGCATTTGGGTTGTACGTTGAAATGAGGTTAAGTTGTAGGTTCATGAATAATTGTTGGAGATTAACGTGAAGCATGGAAGCTCACTTTGTTAGTTAGAGAATGAAGTTGGGATTTCTAGATTAATAGTCTAGGCTTAAGATTTATGACGAGAGTTATGCTTTAAGGATTTGATGATGACACATTCCTTAGATGATGACATATATAAAGTGAAATGAATGGATGTTATGAATGTCTAGAGGTGTAAGTTTGTATAATTAGGGATATCATGAAGGAACATGCTAATAAACGCTTAAAAGAGATTAATTGGGTGATGACTAGTCTAAGTGGAGGAAGTGTAAGTCAAGAACTAATGAGAGGCATATAGAAGAGAATTGACTAAGAGTTATGAATTGTTTTATTTTGCAAGTTTATGTTTAGTATTCTTTTAAATAAAAAGGAAATGACAAGAGGTTACGAATGTGTATAGGTTGCCATCTGACATGCACATGAATGGACTGGATGAAATGTGTTTAGCATGGAGTCTAGGTAAGTATTACATTCATGTTCTTTTAGAGTTTTCTAAAAGTATAAAAATGAAAATGAGTGTTTTATAAAATGCTTTTATGAAAAAGTGTGCTTTTATGAAATGAAAAAAAAATGTTTTCTTAGAAGGAAATGTTTTATGAATCTATGCTAAGGTATAAAAGGTTTAAAGTATATGTATGTATTGATCTTTTTTGGCAGCTCCTTTTTATGCAACCCATAAATAGTTGTATGCATGTGAAGGAATGTGATACATAGTATTTATTGTATGTATGTTTCATGAAAAGAATGATGACATTTTATGTCTTATGTTGAGAAAAATGTTTTATGAAATGAATTTATGCATGAAAGAAATGGAAGGAAAGAATGAAAGGAAAAGAAAGGACTGAAAGAATGAATGTTTTTAATGTATGAAAATACGTAACGATTATGATTAATGAATGATAGTACCAAAGGACTAGGTAGATTATAATACCAGGTAAGTAGAACTGGTAGTGCACCCAGTGCTGCCCCCTGATTGAGAGATTTCCAACTCGCAGCCACGGGCAGAATCAGGTCCAAAAAATAGCTAACCCCAATACACGAGGTGTAATTGTGTATACCTGTAACGCCCGTCCTTGTGGTGGGTCCTTTACGAAATGATTTAAAAAAAAAAAACAACGGGAATTACAGTTCCTTTTACAATTTCTTTTTCTTTCATGCCAGGATACAAAAGACTCCATGTTTACAAATAAAATTTGTTTTCTTAATTTAAAAGGTTACAACAGAAAACATAAATTTTATAATTAAACTTTCTCGTACAAAATATCTTGCCTAAGCTTTAGTGCTCTTCCCCTTGGGCTGTACCAGTCCTGACCTGTCATGCTCATCTTGTCCTTAGAAGGGCACACATAAAAAGCTAAAATGAGTCGATGACTCATAAGCATTACTTCATACAGTTAAAATATAATAATATAGTCTTTCAGTTATGCAATCATCACTCCATACATACATATCGTTCTTATCATACATGGACATGCAGTTCGTTTTAAAACGTTGCATGGTGGGGGGTTTTTTTTTTCTTTAAAAACGTTTTCTTCTTTAAAACAGTTAGCCACACATAGCTGCCTTCATTTCTTAAAGAGTCTTTTCATGCATAAGTCTTTTCTTACATACATCCATGCATACATACGTTCATGCATTCATCTTTTCTTACATACATTCATGCATACGTCTTTTCATACTTACATGCATTCTTTCTTAACATGCATACGTTCTTTTCTTATCGCTTTCATTGGCCGTTGCACACTGTTACGCCCTGTGTGTTGGGGTTAGCGATCTTTTGGACTTTCGTGGCCCCAGGTTGGGAATCCATTCCGTTAGGGTGTAGCACTGGGTGCATTACTAGTAGTACTTACCCAGCATTGCAATTTTCCCAGTCCAGTCCATTCGGTACCATTTCCATTTAGTTCCTGTGGTCATTACGTATTTTCATACATCATCCATTCAGTCTGTTCATTTCTTTTCAGTCATTTCCTTTCCCTTACAGTCCTTTACAGTCCATTCATTCATTTCATTCCTTACAGTTCTTACGATTCTTACGGTTCTTCAGCTCGTTTCGTTCGTAAAGTCATTTTAAAAGAAAATCGTTTTCTTTCTTTTCGAAAAAGTAATTTTAAAAGAAGTTTCTTTTTTCGTAAAAGTCATTTTAGAAAAAGCTGTTTTCTTTCTTTTTGTTTGAAAATGTCTGTTCTTGCATCTTTTAAAGCTTCAGTTCGTTTCCTTTCGTGAACATACATACAATATGTACCGCATATAACATCTATCCACATGCATACACGTATGTACTTTGGGTGCTTGAAAATGGGCTGCCAAGGAGGCCGCTACATACTTATACTTGAAAACTTAAGTTTCATTTTCTTTTTCATAAAGCGTGTCTCGTAGAGAAAAAATTTCATTTTCCTTTTAGAGAAAAGCGTTTCATTTTCTTCTTCGTTTATTTAAGAAAAACTCTAGAAGAGTATGAATGCAATACTTACCTGGAGTTCATGCCATACTCATTCCATGCAGTCCACTCGTGTGCGTGTCAGATGGCAACCTACATGCATACACATAACCTTACATTATCATCTATCTAATGCATAATTAACTTTACTAAAAATAGAACTATGCCTCACTCCGAACACTCTCTATTCATCCTTGGGCACGTACGTGCCATTTACTATGCTAAAACCTTTGAGATTCTATTCCTTAATATGAATCCCCATGATTCACCTTAGGGTTAAGACATTAAGACTTCCGTCTCATTTTTCTATTTCCACATTCCTATGCATGATTCCGATCGACAAAGTCATGCATTCCAACCTTAGACAACTTACCCATTACAATCTTCACGTGTCCTAGCCCATACTAAATCCTCATTCCCAACCAAGCAGGCTACATGACTTTAAGCCAACTCTGGGGCTAAAACACCATGTAACCATGCTGAGGACAAATTATCTATTATATATGGTAAACCAATCTGGCACATGTGTCTCGCCAGAGAGTATCCTATCCCCTTTTATCACCTAAGAACAACCTATAATTTCAATGAACGCTCGCTTGTATAAACAAGCTCCATACTCCGATACTAACTTGCTCAAACCTGACCGATAGGACTCTTCCTACTTCCTGGCCATGTACAAGTTCATCCCAACACTTGATAGGAGAAAACTACATCCACAAATGCGCCTCTGTCACATCACATTAGGGTTGAATTCGGTCCGGTCAGGTCGGCCTGCAGGGGGTTTTGCAGACCGGACCGGACCAATTCGATCCAATTCCCACCCTAGACCAGACCGAAATGCTATAAGGACCTGTCCGGTCAGTCCGTCGGTCCAATTCTGTACCATATGGGCCATTGGCCCAATCTATATATTTCGGCCCAATAGTGAAATCTCACTAATATTTTATTTAATTTTAGGTCAAAAAATACCAAAAAAAAAATTTTGAAAGCAAAATAAAATTAATCATAAAAGGAAAATTATCTATATACAATAAATTTGAATAAAATATTTTACTAAAAAAAAAATAAGAAAAACTAAAAAAGACCTATGACTTCATTAAAACCTCAAGAGCACCACTTTTACATCCAAAAAAAAAAAAATCCAACAATTCAAGTCAAATCCTCACAAATACAAAAGCAATATTTATGTCAAATGAAATTTAGTACATCTAATTCTATGCCAACTAAACATCCATATTGAAAAAGAAAAAGAAAAAAGTTAAGAGTACATCTAATTCTTAACTAGACATCCAACTAAACATGCCAACTAAACATCCAAAAGTTCGAATAAAAGGGAAAAAAAAATTAAGAAACCAAAAAAAGTTAAGCAAATTATACAAAAAATATTACAATTTACAATCCATGCATCTAAGCTTCTAGCCATAATAACTAATAAAGTGATATTACGAATTACAAATGACTAAATAATAATTAATACAAATAACAAATAACAAAGATTTGATCTCTAAAATCTCGTCAAAGCTTTCATCACCAAACAAAATGCTGCCAAATAGGACACAAAAGTTCAATGAGAGACAATACAAAAGCAAAACTAAATTGGACAAGTCACAATTCAAGAAAATAATATGAAATTTTAAAGAAAACAATTCAAGTTCTCACCTCATGGATTTGCATTAGATGTAGACATTGTATTTTATGCCTCTATAGAATTTTCACCATCCTGAGTAAGTGCTATACAATAAAGGAAAAAGAAACAATTTATATAAATTTACAGTACATATATAGATCATAAAAGTTATAAAATGAAGTAAATAATAAGCATACACATATCCAACTGCCTCTCAAAATTCTTCAAATCATCCATTATAGTCCTAAGGCTGATTGGAGTAGAAGAAGAACGAAGCCAATTTTGTGCACAAATGAGGCCCTCAACCATCATCGGAGATAAACTACTTCGTAAAGGATCAAGAATACGACCCACCGTGCTAAGGCAAGATTCAGAGGCAACTGTAGAGACTGGTATTGCAAGTACATCGCGTGCAATTTTTGAAAGCACACGATATCTAAATGAATTAACCTTCCATCAAACTAGAATGTCAAAACTTGCATTGTCTGTCTCACACTTTTCATCTAGGTATCTATCAACCTCTGACTTGCTTTCAAGAGAGTCCTCCGACTGCAACCTTTGCTTAAATATGGCCATTCTTTGTGTACGAACATCCACGTCTGTACTTGCATCATCTTTACCTATAAGATTTACATCTTCACATGATGAACTTCTAGGGTGCTGTTGTTGTTGTAAAGAATTGCTCACTTCTTCATTTGCAAGGTATGCCTCATACATGCGGGTTAAAATATTATTCACTAAACAACTCAAATCAACTGCTTTTGTGGGATCATGGGCATACATCCCTTCAAATTCAAAGTCAAAATATCGCATCTTGTATCGAGGATCAAGAAGAATCCCAACAAATAACAACATATTCATATTATCCAAGTTGCCCCAATATTTGTTGAACTTTTTCTTCATATTTGTGGCCATTGATCCCACCGCATGGTTTTTATTTTGACACTCCAAATCAATTGCATTGGATATTGTAACTAACTCCGAAAAAAAGGAGTTGCAAGTTGCATACAGACCTCCCGAAAAGCGTAAAGTTGCATCATGAAATAGTTTAAGAAACTTTACAAACAACCTTGCCTTCTCCCAATTGATATTATTGGGAGGCTCCAACTTTGTTGATGTTCTCCTATTCACTACATGCTCCACATCATCCTCATCATCATCTCCAATACTAATAAGGAACGCCGAATCTTTTTCTTCCAACCGTTCAAAAGCTTTTCGAAATTTTGAAGCTCTCTCTAACATAAGATAGGTGGAGTTCCACCTAGTCGATACATCTAAGCAAATGCCACTTTTGCTTGTAATTTCTTCCAACTATACACATTTTTTAAACATATTGCACATTTGAGGTGAGGACTTCACATATTTTACAACACCTTTCACCTTCACAATAGACTTATCAAATTCCTTCAACCCCTCACGAACGATTAAGCTTAAGATGTGGGCACAACATCAAACATGCAAGAATTCATGTTCCAAAATAGTGTCCTTCCTATACTTGGTTTTTTTCTTCAAATAAGAAACTGTACCATTATTAGAACTTGCATTATCAAGTGTGATAGTAAGATATTTTGGTCGCCCCCAATCATGCAAACACATCTCAATGGCCTTACCAAGTGTATCCCCCTTGTGATTCTCAACCAAACAAAAAGAAAGAATTCTCTTATGTAGATTCCAATCATCATCAATAAAGTGTGTAGTCAGATACATATAATTGAGATTTTGCACAGATATCCATACATCTATAGTGAGGGAAATTCGTTGCCCTTGAGGAACACTTCTCAACTTATTTTTTTCCCTTGTATACACATTAAAGTAATCTTCGCAACCGTAACACGGGATGGAATCGTTACCCACTTAGGGCAAACAGTAAGCATAAACTTCTTGAAACCCTCTCCTTTAACAAACCTAAAGGGTAACTCACCAAGAATTATCACATCTCTGCTAAGCTTTAGCCTCAACACTAAAAGCTATGGACACAAGTTCCCCACTACCACTTCCTTCATCCGCCTTCCAAGCTAGAGTAGTTTGAGACTTATCCGTCTTATTAAAAGGACATTTCTTACATTGTTTCTCAATATGATACTTCATGGACTTTGTACTGTTGGTCTTCGTATCATATGCATACGAAGCACTACAATAATTACATTTAGCCCTAGGTTTACTTGGATCACCGTTTGGTATTCTTGTAAAGTAATCCCAAACCATTGACCTAAGTCTACCACTGACACTCAATTTAGTACCACTACTTACATTGGGTGCGAGTGGAGGAATGCCTCCAACACTTTGTGTAGGCATAGTTGACTCTACATCATCTGTAGTAGAGTCTTGTGGATTCATTTATTGAATATGGTCCATCTACAAAAATAATCAATCAATGTATGGAGATTGGAGAGCATACTTTTTGTCATCATTTTATGAAAAATAAATAATAAAAAAAATCAGTAAATGAGCTTGCATGCATGCATGCTATAAATGTTATAAAATTTACAAAAATTATAAAAACTTGAGTTATTTTAATTAAATAATTTATATTTAGTAATCAAACACACAACTAAGATACCAAAAAGTATTACATTTGGATTCTATTTAATCAAACACTCCCATCATCTGTCATGCCATTTTCAGTTTTTGATATAAACCTCTGTGCAAAATGTGGGGATGGTAAGATTGGTAAGATTTTCTGGTGCTGGCTTTAATTCATACCCTAAGTGAGTTGTAAAATGATGTGTATATGTTCTATGCTTTAAAAAAAAAAACTTTCCTTGATGAATCCTGTTAAGGTCTAGTTGGTCCAAATTTACTCCATTTCTAAATCCCTCTCTGTGGGATTGTGTTCCAGTTGTTGAGACTAAACAATCTTCTCCAAAAAAAATAAAATAAAAAGGGAATAGAATAGACATGAAATTATGATCTTTGCCATTTTTTGGTCAAATCTATTTTTCTTTTTTGTGATATGGGGAAAACCACTGAGTTCATGTTCGTATATGTTATCTTGAACATTAGATTGTTTTCAATTTTAGGTTTGGGGATGCCAATGATCGGTCATTTCTCCATTTGATCAGCCAAAGTTGGATGACGGAAGCCGTATATTGGAGGCCTATACGTTTAATAATTATGCTTGCATGCCCATGAGCTGAACCAGAGAGAGTTCAAGCTCAAGCCCATTAATAAGATGTGGGCACAACTTATTCTAGCAAATTCAACTAAATATATAAAACCCAACTCATTAATTTAATAATTACCATTTTAGTAAATTCAACTACACTAGCATATGTCAGTTGGTCCAAAAAGCAACTTATTCTGATATTAAGGGGCCTTGAACATTTTCCAAATCCCTTGATAACCAAATAAAGTGATGAAATTAAAGGGCAAAAAAAAACCAAATAAAGTCTCAAAGAACGAAAGCCAATTTATATTTTTTCAAATTGAAATTAGCACAGCATTTGCAAGCACAAAAAATAAATTTGCAAGCACAAACATAAAAATAAAATAAAAAAATACGGAGACGTGAACAATATAAACATCCCTTTCTAAATCTTAAGTTTCAAATCATATTTATTCATTCTAGAAAATAGATTACAATAAATTTTAAAATCGAGCCATCTCAGATTCACCAAGAATTCACTTATTCAAGCCATCTCAAATTCACCGAATCACCAATCACCACGAAATCACACAACAAACAGATTCACCAACAAGAAACCTAGATTCACGAATCATAAATTCACAAGAGAAAACCGAGATGCCCAAATTCATGAAATGAAGAAATAAAACCCGAAAGAGTAAATACGTACAAAAATAGAATTCTTGCTGCTGCGAACAATGAATTCCGGGGGGTGGCCCAACCAGTCTACGACGGAATGGGGTGGGGAAGGCCTTGCGAGTTTGTGTTGGTCACGGTCCCACTCCACAGACTCAGGGAATGGGGGGGCTAGGGTTTCTCCTTTTCACACAATGAGAGAGAGAGTCTGAGAGTTGAGAGGGAACGACCAAACGAGAGGGAATTGAGGGAGGGGTGGGTTGTAAGTCAATTAGGGCTGTTGAAACGACGCCGTTTGGATTGAAAACAATCTTAAACGATGTCGTTTCAACACAGGAAAGGGAAAAAAAATAAAATGAGTTGCATGAAACACAGTTATCATTTCCCTTCTCTCTGGATTGTGCACGGTGCCGTTTAGATTCATTTTTGCACTAAACAGCGCCGTTTCTTTCCTTAGTAAATATGTATTCTCATTTGTTCTATGTTTTTAACACATAAATTAATAAAAAAATTATTTTAATTAGTAAAATTAAAATTAAAAAAACTAGTCAATATAATTATTTAATTAACTCATTAAAAAATATATAATTATAATTATATTGATGATTTCAATTGTTACTTTGTTACTAACTTAGAGTATATCAAATTATCAATGTATTATAATAGTTCTAACTTCTAAGTTAATGCATAATGAGGAATGAGCTATATATTTACATTTTGTACATTTTGTATAGGAAGCAATAAGCATAAATAATTTAATTATACATACATGCTTTATATTTACATGCAACTTAGGTCATAGATGTAGAATTGTAGATGTTATCATGTTACTAATTATTTAATGGGGAATTGGTATTAGCCATTAGGTTAGTTAATTTATAATTTACCAATTGCTTTATATTTACTTACAACTTAGGGAATTTACAAAAAATTAATATATACACTTTAATTAGATATAGATGTAGATGTTAGTAATTAGTTAATGGTGAATTGGTGATAAGTTAATTGATAATAATATTATAATATACCTTAGTTAATTAATAGAATATTAATTTTTAATTATATATTTAAAATTTTATATTGTAAATGGTAATAGCCTACTAGGTTAGATGAAAATGACATATTAATTATATAAAATAAATATATAAATTAAAAAAAATTATGAATTCGGTCAGTCAAGTCCGGTTCGGTCTAAGGAAGCCTGGACCATGGACCGGACTGAAGACAGAATTCACAAAATTTTCAAGGCCGAAACTGACCATCTGTTTACTCAGTCCGGTCTGGTCCAGACCGAACCAGCCAGTTCGGTCGGTTTCTCCGGTTCGGACCGCTGTACAGCCCTACATCGCGTAGCTCGAGACAAATCTTGAGTCATGTCACGACACTCGTCATGCTTCCGCTGCACTCTTTGATATCTTTTCACCACTTCACACTTACTTTCAGCCACAAGTCAACTACAAGGTGACACTCGTCACTCCGGACTACAGGCCATGTCACAGCTATTTCGGGACACTGTTACACAGTTCCCGACACTTAACAAGAGGACTGCATCCACAAATGCGCCTCTGTCACATCACATAGCTCAAGAAAAATTCCTGAGTTACAGCACGACGCTCGTCATGCTTCCGCTGCACTCTCTGATAACTTTTAAGCACTTCACACATACTTTCAGCCACAAGTGTTCCAGTTGTTGAGACTAAACAATCTTCTCCAAAAAAAAAAAAAAAAAAGGGAATAGAATAGACATGAAATTATGATCTTTGCCATTTTTTGGTCAAATCTATTTTTCTTTTTTGTGATATGGGGAAAACCACTGAGTTCATGTTCGTATATGTTATCTTGAACATTAGATTGTTTTCAATTTTAGGTTTGGGGATGCCAATGATCGGTCATTTACTCCATTTGATCAGCCAAAGTTGGATGACGGAAGCCGTATATTGGAGGCCTATACGTTTAATAATTATGCTTGCATGCCCATGAGCTGAACCAGAGAGAGTTCAAGCTCAAGCCCATTAATAAGATGTGGGCACAACTTATTCTAGCAAATTCAACTAAATATATAAAACCCAACTCATTAATTTAATAATTACCATTTTAGTAAATTCAACTACACTAGCATATGTCAGTTGGTCCAAAAAGCAACTTATTCTGATATTAAGGGGCCTTGAACATTTTCCAAATCCCTTGATAACCAAATAAAGTGATGAAATTAAAGGGCAAAAAAAAACCAAATAAAGTCTCAAAGAACGAAAGCCAATTTATATTTTTTCAAATTGAAATTAGCACAGCATTTGCAAGCACAAAAAATAAATTTGCAAGCACAAACATAAAAATAAAATAAAAAAATACGGAGACGTGAACAATATAAACATCCCTTTCTAAATCTTAAGTTTCAAATCATATTTATTCATTCTAGAAAATAGATTACAATAAATTTTAAAATCGAGCCATCTCAGATTCACCAAGAATTCACTTATTCAAGCCATCTCAGATTCACCGAATCACCAATCACCACGAAATCACACAACAAACAGATTCACCAACAAGAAACCTAGATTCACGAATCATAAATTCACAAGAGAAAACCGAGATGCCCAAATTCATGAAATGAAGAAATAAAACCCGAAAGAGTAAATACGTACAAAAATAGAATTCTTGCTGCTGCGAACAATGAATTCCGGGGGGTGGCCCAACCAGTCTACGACGGAATGGGGTGGGGAAGGCCTTGCGAGTTTGTGTTGGTCACGGTCCCACTCCACAGACTCAGGGAATGGGGGGGCTAGGGTTTCTCCTTTTCACACAATGAGAGAGAGAGTCTGAGAGTTGAGAGGGAACGACCAAACGAGAGGGAATTGAGGGAGGGGTGGGTTGTAAGTCAATTAGGGCTGTTGAAACGACGCCGTTTGGATTGAAAACAATCTTAAACGATGTCGTTTCAACACAGGAAAGGGAAAAAAAATAAAATGAGTTGCATGAAACACAGTTATCATTTCCCTTCTCTCTGGATTGTGCACGGTGCCGTTTAGATTCATTTTTGCACTAAACAGCGCCGTTTCTTTCCTTAGTAAATATGTATTCTCATTTGTTCTATGTTTTTAACACATAAATTAATAAAAAAATTATTTTAATTAGTAAAATTAAAATTAAAAACTATTCAATATAATTATTTAATTAACTCATTAAAAAATATATAATTATAATTATATTGATGATTTCAATTGTTACTTTGTTACTAACTTAGAGTATATCAAATTATCAATGTATTATGATAGTTCTAACTTCTAAGTTAATGCATAATGAGGAATGAGCTATATATTTACATTTTGTACATTTTGTATAGGAAGCAATAAGCATAAATAATTTAATTATACATACATGCTTTATATTTACTTGCAACTTAGGTCATAGATGTAGAATTGTAGATGTTATCATGTTACTAATTAGTTAATGGGGAATTGGTATTAGCCATTAGGTTAGTTAATTTACAATTTACCAATTGCTTTATATTTACTTACAACTTAGGTAATTTACAAAAAATTAATCTATACACTTTAATTAGATATAGATGTAGATGTTAGTAATTAGTTAATGGTGAATTGGTGATAAGTTAATTGATAATAATATTATAATATACCTTAGTTAATTAATAGAATATTAATTTGTAATTATATATTTAAAATTTTATATTGTAAATGGTAATAGCCTACTAGGTTAGATGAAAATGACATATTAATTATATAAAATAAATATATAAATTAAAAAAAATTATGAATTCGGTCAGTCAAGTCCGGTTCGGTCTAAGGAAGCCTGGACCATGGACCGGACTGAAGATAGAATTCACAAAATTTTCAAGGCCGAAACTGACCATCTGTTTACTCAGTCCGGTCTGGTCCAGACCGAACCAGCCAGTTCGGTCGGTTTCTCCGGTTCGGACCGCTGTACAGCCCTACATCGCGTAGCTCGAGACAAATCTTGAGTCATGTCACGACACTCGTCATGCTTCCGCTGCACTCTTTGATATCTTTTCACCACTTCACACTTACTTTCAGCCACAAGTCAACCAGAAGGTGACACTCGTCACTCCAGACTACAGGCCATGTCATAGCTATTTCGGGACACTGTTACATAGTTCCCGACACTTAACAAGAGGACTGCATCCACAAATGCACCTCTGTCACATCACATAGCTCAAGACAAATTCCTGATTACAGCACGACGTTCGTCATGCTTCCGTTGTACTCTCTGATACCTTTTAAGCACTTCACACATACTTTCAACCACAAGTCAACCACAAGATGACACCCGGCACTTCGAACTACAATCTATGTCACAACTATTTTAGGACACTGTTACAAGTTCCCGACACTTAACAAGAGGACTGCATCCACAAATGCACCTTCGTTACATCCCGTAGCTCGAGACAAATTCCTGAGTTATAGACGATGCCCGTCATGCTTCCGTTGCACTCTCTGATACCTTTTCACCACTTCACACATACTTTCAGCCACAAGTCAACCACAAGGTCACACCCGTCACCTTGGACTACAGGTCACATCACCATTATTTAGAGACACTGATAAACAGTTTCCGACACTACACCATACACTTCACGCTTCGCAGCTACACCATCCAACCCTTCGTGACACGCCATCCAATGTATCACGACATAGTACAGAGTACACACACATAAACTCTCTTCCATCCACACTACGACACACATCGCTACAATGCACGCCTCAGGTGCATCGCTACACAACATGGAGTACGCACCATGCGTACTCCCTTCGCTACATCACTTATTATTACGACGTACATCACACGGTGCATCGCTACATGCCACGTGTACTCCATTCATTCTACGCCACACGTCACTACAACGCACGTCCCAAAAATCTAACAGTCAAGCCCAACACTTCACAACTACACAACGAACTCCACAATTACTAACTATACAGTCTACAATCCAACCAACCAACTAATATTAACATAAATAATGAGAGATAAAGGGTTATACCATCGACGAATAACCGTGTGTCGCTCATTGTCAATCACGATCAAAGTATCGGAGGAGTCGTACGTGGCGGTTAACACCGCGTATGGTGGCTACCCACCACGTAAAGTGGTGGTTTGAGCTTGAAAATAGCTAGGTGTGGTCTTGGAAAGGCTCAAGGTGGCCTCGTGGTGATTTGAGGTGGCAGAACACGGTGACATCACGCAGTGAACAACGCATCCGAGAGAGAATGAGGGTGCTTGAGGTGGATGAAGGCTATGGAACTTCGTGGGAAGTAGGGAGAGGTAGAGGAAGGTGTGGTGGAGCTTGGTGGCAAGGTGGTGGCTGGGCGGTGGCTTACTGAGTTGCATGAAGTGGTACTTACTTTATTCGAATCATTTTGTTTTTATGTGTGCCTGATAAAAGGTTAGAATTGCATAATTAAGTTGTTTAAATGGGTGATTTATTTTATCAAATAAAGATTGAACACTTAATTATGCATCAAATTCTAATATTGAATGCAAATTAATTAATGTCAATATTTTATATACATAAAGTTCTATATTTGCCTTTGAAAGAAATACATTTTTTATGTACTGCAGGGCATTTATGAAAATACTAAAAGAGAATGGAACTCACGGCTGGAACTCAAGGGAGCTGCAGAAATGCAGACATGCAGAAAAGGAAGATGCAGCACATGCATATGCAGAAGAAAAATGGACAGCACACACCAAAGTTAGGCCACCCACTCCCAAGTTAGCACCCACTCCACCATTCTTCAAAGTTAGGCCACCCACTCCCAAGTTAGGCCACCCACTCCACCATTCTTCAAAGTTAGGCCACCCACTCCACCATTCTTCAAAGTTAGGCCACCCACTCTTGAGAAATGGTAGGATGCTCTCTCCTATAAATAGGAGAGAGCTCAGAAGAGAAAGGGCATCAAGGCAGTGGAGAGTTTTTTGGAGTTTCAATTTTATTACCTTGTTGGAGTTAGTTTGAAGTTTATTACTTTGTTAGTTTCAAGTTTTACTTTGTTGTTTTCGAGTTTTTACCTTTGTAGTTTTCAAGTTTATTACCTTGTTATAGTTTCAATTTTATTTCTTTAATTTAGTTTGTCTTATTTCTTCGAGTTGATATTATAGACTTTTTATTTTTATTACATTCTAAAGTTTATTTATATTTTCTTAGTTTTTGATATGGTTCCACTTAGATTTATTTTTTTTACTAAAAATATCATGTGTAACTAATTACTAAAGCTTGGGTTGTGGAATGAGATTTAATTTATTTTAGATTCTAGTTTGATGCAATATATTTTAATGTTGATTTCACTAAATTACTAGTCGGATTCAAATGGAAAAAAGATTGCGGCTCTTGCTCTTGTTTTGTTGTTGACGTAAGGCACAACAAAAGCTTGAATTTATCAAGGTCTCTTTCGATTGATTATGAATATAAATTTGGCTAGTAAATTAGAGAATTTCTTGAGAAAATATTGAAAAAAAACTTGAGCTTAATTTTTATGTTCCGAATATCAATTCCTTGACTGGATTGTTAATCGATAAATTATCTAGAATCCGAGATAAAAAGAATCTCAAACCCAACCCAAGTGTTTGTTAATTTGTTTTTTTTTAGAAACTCTAAATTCAATTTCAATTATTTTTTTGGCATAGCATTTTAATTTTATTTTCATCTCACATACTCGATTCATTTGTTCCTCACAAATCCTTTATACGCTTTGATAACCCATTGTCCCTGTGGAATACGATCCTGGACTTATCCTTGATACAACTTGACACTTCTGCACTTGGAAGCACATTCTAAATAGAGTCAAGTTTTTGGCGCCGTTGCCGGGGACAATTGGTGCTTATTAGAGCATTCCTCTACTGCTGAGAGGACGTTTGTAGAGCTGTGAACCTCTTCACAGCCTGGGTGACATCTAATTTTTTTTCCTTCTCTCTTTTTATTTTTCATTGTCTTTGATTATCTGTTCTTGTTTGTATGACTTACAGGCCATGTCATAGCTATTTCGGGACACTGTTACATAGTTCCCGACACTTAACAAGAGGACTGCATCCACAAATGCACCTCTGTCACATCACATAGCTCAAGACAAATTCCTGATTACAGCACGACGTTCGTCATGCTTCCGTTGTACTCTCTGATACCTTTTAAGCACTTCACACATACTTTCAACCACAAGTCAACCACAAGATGACACCCGGCACTTCGGACTACAATCTATGTCACAACTATTTTAGGACACTGTTACATAGTTCCCGACACTTAACAAGAGGACTGCATCCACAAATGCACCTTCGTTACATCCCGTAGCTCGAGACAAATTCCTGAGTTATAGCACGATGCCCGTCATGCTTCCGTTGCACTCTCTGATACCTTTTCACCACTTCACACATACTTTCAGCCACAAGTCAACCACAAGGTCACACCCGTCACCTTGGACTACAGGTCACATCACCATTATTTAGAGACACTGATAAACAGTTTCCGACACTACACCATACACTTCACGCTTCGCAGCTACACCATCCAACCCTTCGTGACACGCCATCCAATGTATCACGACATAGTACAGAGTACACACACATAAACTCTCTTCCATCCACACTACGACACACATCGCTACAATGCACGCCTCAGGTGCATCGCTACACAACATGGAGTACGCACCATGCGTACTCCCTTCGCTACATCACTTATTATTACGACGTACATCACACGGTGCGTCGCTACACGACACGGAGCACACGCCACATGTACTCCATTCATTCTACGCCACATGTCACTACAACGCACGTTCCAAAAATCTATACAGTCAAGCCCAACACTTCACAACTACACAACGAACTCCACAATTACTAACTACACAGTTTACAATCCAACCAACCAACTAATATTAACATAAATAATGAGAGATAAAGGGTTATACCATCGACGAAATAACCGTGTGTCGCTCATTGTCAATCACGATCAAAGTGTCGGAGGAGTCGTACGTGGCGGTTAACACCGCGTATGGTGGCTACCCACCACGTAAAGTGGTGGTTTGAGCTTGAAAATAGCTAGGCGTGGTCTTGGAAAGGCTCAAGGTGGCCTCGTGGTGATTTGAGGTGGCAGAACACGGTGACATCACGCAGTGAACAGCGCATCCGAGAGAGAATGAGGGTGCTTGAGGTGGATGAAGGCTATGGAACTTCGTGGGAAGTTAGGGAGAGGTAGAGGAAGGTGTGGTGGAGCTATGGTGGCAAGGTGGTGGCTGGGCGGTGGCTTACTGAGTTGCATGAAGTGGTACTTACTTAATATTCGAATCATTTTGTTTTTATGTGTGCCCTACCTAGGAATGAAATGAGGATGAAGCTTCAGGACATTCATGGCTCAAGGAAAAGGTGACGGAAGTTTAGGCCTTTTTGTACTTAATGAAAACCATTTTTGCAAAAAGGACTTTATATTTTATTAAATAATTTTCACTGCAAAAATCTCTCTTAGCATTGTAAATGAAAATTTTAAATTCTTGCTATAGAGTCTTTGATATCATGGGAAGGGAAAGAAAAGTTTTAAAAAGTCAGCAATTCCTATCTTATTTTTTAAAATCATTTTTCTAAAAGTCCTACCACAAGGACACGTGTTATAGGATCCCATACAGTACCTATTTTTATCATATGAGATGTCACAATCTACCCCTCTTAAATTTCCAATGTCCTTATCGGGCTTACTTGTTGTAGGTGGCATGGCTCAAGTCCCACATTTCTGGTTAGAATAGACTCTGATGCTATTTGTAACGCATCAGTAAAAGACTCAAACCACACAACTTATACTCTAAAAAAATTAGTCAATCATATAATTGGAGCCAAATTGGAATATTATAAAGAGTAAGAACTTCTCATTGTCAAGCAATGTGGGATTCTGTATATCATCTATCCTTATTCTTATCATATAGGGTATCACCAATGCATACCATAAGTATTTTCAAAGCTTACAAATGTCGAGTAGAAAAATTTGAAGAGATTAATAAAAGAAAATAATATAAAAAGTTACAAAAATCATGATAAAGTGACTAAGACTTAAAAATCAAGGCAATTAGTTAAAAACTAAAAATTAAACTTAAAGAATGAAAAAAATTATTATTAATAACCTAAATTCTTCACAAATAACTAATTAAAATGTAACCTACACTTATTGTAGTTCTTCTTATCTAAGAAAAAAGTGTTTGAAGTCAAAAAATTTCAAAATTTATAAGATATACGTGAATGATACGGTACGGTAAATAGATGATGTGAGTGAACATCATGAAAACGACATCAAGTATATGAATTTGTCGCAGATTGACAAGGTGATCGAGTTGGATTAAATTCAAAGAATTTGTAGTGGAAATTAGACCATCAATCTAAATCCATTTTAGACGCTACATTCTAACTTTTTAACAAATTCTCTTCTAAAATAAGTTCACAAATTTTTTAGAATCTCAATCCCTACAAATTAATTCTTTTTTATTTTGGTAGATGATGAAATCGTGCATCTAATTTATTTTGGCACTTTTATATATTTTTATTTATTTATTTTTAAAATTCAAAAGAATAAGTTCTACCATGTGACAACGGATGACATGAAAGGTGTCTATTTTTCCGAGCAAAAACTAAATTTCCAAATAGAATTGATTGCATTGGTCCCCTGGAATTAAAAAATCTCTCGTCGCCATCTTGCTAAATAGACCTAAGGCTGGTTTGTTTTTACAAACCATCTGTCTCATATCATCTAATCTTTATAATTTTTTTAAACTTCTAAATAAAATACAATAAATAATTCAAATTTCTTAAATCTCAAAAAAGAAAAAATTAAAAAATAATATTTTAACAATATTTTATTTAACTTTCAACTTTTAACTTTTATCTCATCCCATTCCATCTGTATAACCAAGCGTAGCTTTAATTTCTCTAATTTATTTGGCCAGCCAATTTTTACCACCTCGCTAAAGTTGGCATCTCTCAGTAGACGACCAGTAGTTCAAGAGTATTAATAAAGAAGAAATTAGAAGAAATAAAAAGTGAAGACTAGGTCTAGTTAAAAGAAATTAGAAGAAATAAAAAGTCGATCAATCCCAATAAGACAACCAATTATGGAAATTAGCAATCAAGTATTTTTTTTTATTTGAATAGAATTATGAAGTAATCATTGTCGCTCTTCTTCTATAATTTTAAAGTAGAATAATTTCACTCAAAAAAAATTTTATCAATTGAAATAATTTTTCAAATGACCAAAGTTATTGTGGATCATGAAGTTTTGCAACAAAAATGATAGAAGATTTTAAATAATTTTTTTTTAAAAAAGAGAGAGTTTTGTGACAAAGTTCATGAAATTCTATAGATAAAGTTGAAAGCTTATTTGAGTATAGTTTTCTTAAAAAAATTTTGTCAAATTTTATAAAAGTTGCATTGATTTTTGTATTGGATAACGATCTTGTAAAAAGTTGAAATAGATTTATTTATTTTTTTTAAATTTTGAAGATATTTTTTTGAAGACAATTTGATTGATTTAAATTGATCCTCACACCAGTATTTTTCGATTGATTTAAGGACTGACATAAGTTATAAGAAGTTGCAACGAAACTGTTAAATTGTTAGAACTCGAATCGGTTTTGGAGAAGGAGTTGTTTATAAATTTAGTTATTGAGATATGTTGAAGTAAGAATCTACACATGTAATCTAATTAGCTGCTTTCTGAACATATCAGAAAAAAGTGCATATAATTTATTTCGAATCCCAAGCATATCATAACGTACACTAATTAATATATATACAGTTTTGAGGCTTAATAAGATATATCAAATTGTAAAAAAAAAAAATTTATTTAAAAAAAATAAAAAAGTACAATCGGTGGCCACCTTCTGTGGATAAAGCATTATCCCAATATGATATATCAAATTGTAATGTTTTTTCTTTTAATTGTGAAATCTACACACGTTAAATCACATCAGGCTTTGCAGTTGTCGGTATGAAAACATGTAGGAGTTGGATATAATGTGTTTTGGTGAGGTGAGTTTCTAGTCATTCAACAAATTTTCTACAATTATTTTCAAGTAATTAAATGAGGGAAGAAATGTGAATACAAAAAGTAGTTGGATGAAACATTAAGCACTTAATTGGGGGGAAGAAATATGACACATTAATTAATTAAAGGAATATTAAAATTAGGACTTGGATATAAAAGTAGTTCCTATTTTATTAAGAAAAAAGTGTTTGAAGTCAAAATTTCTCAAAATTTACATGACGTACATGAATGCTACGGTAGGGTAAACGAATGATGTGAGTGAACAGCTTAAAAATGACACCAAGTGTGTGTATATATATATATGTATACATTCCCACAATTTTTCCCCCAATATTAACTGACCTTATGCTACAAGCAAATTGACTCAATGATCGAGTTGGATTAAATTTAAAG
Organism: Carya cathayensis; assembly: GCA_011037825.1. Taxonomy (NCBI): domain Eukaryota; kingdom Viridiplantae; phylum Streptophyta; class Magnoliopsida; order Fagales; family Juglandaceae; genus Carya; species Carya cathayensis. The sequence goes on from QGSO01000443.1 coordinate 512,992, forward strand.
AATTTGTAGTGGAAATTGGACTATCAATCTAAACCAATTTTAGACACTACATTCTAACTTTTTAACAAATTCTCCCCTAAAACTGGTTCACAATTTTTTTAGAATCTCAATTCCTACAAATTAATTCTCTTCTATTTTGGCAGATGATGAAACCATGCATCTAATTTATTTTGGCACTTATATAAATATATATATTTTTTATTTATTTTTAAAAATCCACAAAATAAGTTCTACCATGCGAGACAATGACATGAAAGGTGTCTATTTTTCGAGCAAAAATAAAATTTCCAAATAGAATTGATCGCATTGGTCTCATGGAATTAAAAAATCTCTCANAAATATCTCTCTCGACTTCTTATCTCTCTCTCCTCTCTCTCTCTCTCTCTCTCTCTCTCTCTCTCTCTCTCTCTCTCATCCGAGCTCGGCGAATGGAACCCTAGTTTAGCTGCCGTTTATTCTCTCGCCGCCGCCACTAGAATCTAAGATCGGTAGTCTCTCCTCTCTCTCTCTCTCTCTCTCTCTCAATCGATCGATCGACCGACACAACCAAGAATGTAGATCTGCTATTTTTTGTTAAACATTGGGTGTTTTTTTTTTCTCAAGTTTTTTAGATCTGCTATTTACGTTAGATCTGCATGTATCCTTTTTTTTATGGATTTTTTAGGGTCGAATCTGTGCTAGCCATTTCGGTTCAAGTTCGATCTGCAGTAGTTTTTTTAGGGTTTTTTTCCTTTTGAGTACTTTGTTGATTTGGGTCTGCTTTGTTTTCATTTCTTCGTGTTTTATGCCCAAATCTAGGGTTCCTTCGTTTTTGTTGATTTGGGTCTGCTTTGATTCTGTTGTTGTGACAAAGTTTTACATATCGTATACAGGTTTGTGGTTGCCTGTCTTGAAAATCTCAATGAAGCTCGTGCTCTCACTGTCATAGTGTTTGAACGAGTGAAGCTTCTGGTTGAAGGTGTGTGTGAGTGCGGCTCATTTGATTGCTATTCATGTACAATCTACTCTCTGTTACTCCACCATCGAATCTTTTGGGGTTGCTTGGTGAAAGGAAGTGAGGAATCTTAAGATCATAATAGAGACTCTATTAATAGTTACTTGGTTGAGAAAGAGACTATTACCCTAGACTCTGCAAGTGAGATGTTGAAAGATGGGTATTACTGGGCCTGCTTAGCAAAGCTGGGCCATATAGCAGCATACCAGGGAGACTAGTTCACACTGCTTTCATATTTCAGTATTTAATAACAGAAGTTCACTCTGATATTTGCTACTGCTGGTTAACATCAATATTTCAATTAGCTAATTCGAAGAGTGAAACTCCATCTATAGGTTTTACCAATAGAAGGGTCTACTTTAGCAGATTGGTTAAAGAAGAACGAATTTCCAGCCAATTTTGATTTAAGTGAAGTCAGAAGAGATACTGCTGGAAATAATAAGGAGCCTAATTACTTGTGAGAGTTTGTTGGGGCTTATGAGGGCATCTGCTGCTCTTCTGGTAAAACATTAGAAGCTGCTGTCAGGTCAGGTACGAAACAACAGAGTATGAGACCACAAACCTGTTGTTTGATTGGTTTTAGGTCTCATTCTCTGTTGCATGTGTTTCTATTTTTGTTGTTGTTGCTTCATGTTGTTTGTTTGCTTGTTTGATGTAATTATTTAGTATTATATATCCCATGCATATCTGTAATCTAAAGTATATATTAAGCTTTCACGGGTTATAAATAATTAGCCAGAGCCAAACAATAAAGAAAGCTCTTTGATCAGTAGTACTAATGTTGATATCAATATTCTTAAAGTTGGAATCATGTTGGTTGTCTAATGTGTCAGGTTTGTGGAATGTTTGAATCTGTATTCTTATAGTTTGATATTTAACAATTCTTTTGTTGTTGAAAAGCTAGGTTTCACGTGTCTATCTCTAATGCCTTGAACATGCAATTGTTTAATAACATTGCTTTGGTTTCCTTTCTTAAAACTTTTTCAGAATTGCTTCTGACCAATAAAAACAAACTTGTTATGGATGCTCTTTGCCTCCCTTTTATGATACTAATACTCTTTTAATTTCCTCTTTGCTTCCAGATATATGTAATGGTGGAGCCCAAGAGGTGGAGAACAATGAGATGCAATCCTTTATCTTAATCTGTGATATGGGTTGATATCATTTTGCTTACTTTCAGATTTACTAATTTTGTAATTCATATGTTGTAATTTAGTATTTTGTAATGTAATGTATAAATAAAAAATAATATAATAGTGGATTGTATTCTGATGCATGCAGACTTGCATAGATGAATATTGGAAATATTTTTTGGTTTTAGATGCATTTTTATTGCTAGGCAAATTAAGTGAAACCTTGATACAAGAGGAGATATTTTTCAACCCTCTAAATTGCATAATCAAATTTCTTCTTTTATTTTTTTTTTAAAAAATCAGAGATACTGTAAATAAAGGATACATTGAGGCTTTAAAAAAAAAAAAAACCCCGGTTCAATCCGGAACCCGGAATCCGGGTTTTGGAAAACCTGGATCTATCCGGGTTTCGGCCCGTGTTTGACCCGGGTAAATCCGGTCCGGATTTCGGCCTGGATTTGAAATCCGGGTTCCGGTTTGGGTATACCCGGGTTCCCGGGTCGGAACCCGGATGAACAGGCCTAGGGGGAAGAAATATGACACATTAATTAATTAAAGGAATAATTAAAATTAGGACTTGGATATAAAAGTAGATCCTATTTTATTAAGAAAAAAGTGTTTGAAGTCAAAATTTCTCAAAATTTACATGACGTACATGAATGCTACGGTAGGGTAAACGAATGATGTGAGTGAACAGCTTAAAAATGACACCAAGTGTGTGTATATATATATATGTATACATTCCCACAATTTTTCCCCCAATATTAACTGACCTTATGCTACAAGCAAATTGACTCAATGATCGAGTTGGATTAAATTTAAAGAATTTGTAGTGGAAATTGGACTATCAATCTAAACCTATTTTAGACACTACATTCTAACTTTTTAACAAATTCTCCCCTAAAACTGGTTCACAAATTTTTTAGAATCTCAATTCCTACAAATTAATTCTCTTCTATTTTGGCAGATGATGAAACCATACATCTAATTTATTTTGGCACTTATATAAATATATATATATTTTTTATTTATTTTTAAAAATCCACAAAATAAGTTCTACCATGCGACGACAGATGACATGAAAGGTGTCTATTTTTCCGAGCAAAAATAAAATTTCCAAATAGAATTGATCGCATTGGTCTCATGGAATTAAAAAAACTCTCATGTCCCCCATCTTGCTAAATAGACTAGAGGCTGGTTTGGTTTTACAAACCATCTATCTCATCTTATTTAATATTTATAATTTTTCTAAACTTCAAAATAAAATACAAAAAAATTCAAATTTCTTAAACCTCAAAAAAATAATATTTTATTCAATTTTCAACTTTAGACTTTCATCTCATCTCATTTCATCTGTGCAACCAAGCATAACCTTAATTTCACTAATTTATCTGGCCAGCCAATTTTTATCACCTGGCTAAGGTTGGCATCTCTCAGCAGGCGACCAGTAGTTCAAGAGTATTGTGGACCCAACTCCCATATTGATCATATATTTTTTAGCATTAAAGAAGGAAAGCTCTTATCGATTATATTCGGTTAGAAAAACAAATTCACCATCATTTCATTTATCAACTTCTAAACATCTCATGATGTGTCATTAAATGATTTATAAATAAGTTAAATATAACAAATAGTTTTTCAATCTTTTAATAACACAATCATTTAATAGTATATTATGAAATGCTGAGAGCATAATGATACCAATACAACATGATATTGATAAAATAATATTGTTAGAATATTATTTTTTAATATTATAATTGTTAAATTGTTTATTATAATTTATACGAAAATTTGAAAAAATTGTAATAATGAGATAAGATAAGATTAGATGCTTTCCGAATCCAGATGAGTGAGGCTGGAGTGGTGATAGTGAGAGAGTGTGAGACTATTCTCCGTGGAAATAAAAGAAAAAAAGGAGCAAAAGTGACAAAGTTGGAATAGGTGAGAGTTGATATAAGTTTGGAAAAAAGTTTTTGAAGTCAAAATTTCCCAAAATTTATAAGGCATACGTGAATGATACCGTAGAGTAAACGGATGATATGAGTGAACATCATGAAAATGACACCAAGTATATATTTGAATGTGTCCCATATTTATTTTCCAATATTAATTGACCTTCTGCGGCACGCAAATTGATTCCGTGATTGAGTTAGATTAAATTCAAAGAATTTCTAGTGAAAATTGGACTTTTAGTCTAAACCCATTTTAGACGCTGCATTCTTACTTTTTAACAAATTCTCTCCTAAAACATGATCCCAAATTTTTTAGAATCTCAGTTCATACACATTAATTTTCTTTTATTTTGGCAAATGATGAAACGATGCATCAAATTTATTTTGACACTTTCATATATTTTTATTTATATATTTTTAAAAGTCTACATAATAAGTTCTACCATGCGACAACGGATGACATGAAAGGTGTCTATTTTTTTGAGCAAAAACAAAATTTCCAAATAGAATTGATTGCATTGGTCCTCTGGAATTAAAAAGTCTCTCTTGTTGCCATCTTGCTAAATAGACCTAAGACTGAGTTGTTTTTACAAATCATCTATCTCTTCTCATCTAATGTTTGTAATTTTTTTAGATTTCCAAACAAAATACAATAAATAATTCAAATTTTCCATCTATCTAATCTCATATAATCTTTATAATTTTTCTAAACTTCCAAACAAAATACAATAAATAATTCAAATTTCTTAAATGTAAAGAAAATTAAAAAATAATATTCTGTCAATATTTTATTCAACTTTCAACTTTTAACTTTCATTTCAACTCATTATATTCGTGTAACCAAGCGTAGCCTTAATTTCTCTAATTTATCTGGCCAGCCAATTTTTACCACCTGGCTAAGATTGGCATCTCTTAGCAAGCAACCGGTAGTTCAAGAGTATTAATAAAGAGGAAATTAGAAGAAAAACTAAAAAGTTAAAAGAAATTAGAAGAAATAAAAAGTTGATCCCGAAAAGACAACCAAATATGGAAATCAGCAATAAGGTATTTTTTATTTGAATTGAATTATGAATTAATCATTGTTGCTATTCTTCTATAATTATGAATTAATCCTTGTCACTCTAAATTTTTTTTTTTCAAATGACTAAAATTATTGTGGAGCATGAAGTTGTTCCTTTATGCTCCTCATCAATGATGACAATTGACCAAAATTACTGCAGACCCAACTCCCACGTTGATCATATATTTTTCAGCATTAAAGAAGTAAAGCTCTTATCGACTATACTTGGTTAGAAAAAATTGTAATAATGAGACAAGATAAGATGAGATACATTCCAAATCCAAGTGAGGCTGGAGTGGTTGAGAGTGAAAGTGTGAGACTATTCTCCGTGGAAATAAAAGAAAATAAGGAGTGAAAGTGACAAAGTTGGAATAGGTGAGAGAGTTGATGGAACTTGTCGTGGAAAATAAGTTTGGAAAAAAGTGTTTGAAATCAAAATTTTCCAAAATTGATAAGGCATACGTGAATGATATGGTAGGGTAAACGGATGATATATGTGGGTGAACATCATGAAAACGACACCAAGTATATATTTGAATGTGTCCCATATTTATTTTCCAATATTAATTGACCTTCTGCTGCACACAAATTGATTCGGTGATTGAGTTGGATTAAATTCAAAGAATTTGTGGTGAAAATTGGACATTCAGTCTAAACCCATTTTAGACGCTGCATTCTTACTTTTTAACAAATTCTCTCCTAAAACTGGTTCATAAATTTTTTTAGAATCTCAATTGGTACACGTTAATTCTCTTTTATTTTGGCAGATGGTGATATCGTGCATTAAATTTATTTTGGCACTTTTATATATTTTTATTTATATATATTTAAAAGTCTACGCAATAAGTTCTACCATGCGACAACGGATGACATGAAGGTATCTATTTTTCCAAGCAAAAACAAAATTTCCAAATCGAATTGATTGCATTGGTCCTCTGGAATTAAAAGGTCTCTCTTGTCGCCATCTTGCTAAATAAACCTAAGACTGATTTGTTTTTACAAATCATCTATCTCTTCTCATCTAATGTTTGTAATTTTTTTAGACTCCCAAACAAAATACAATAAATAATTCAAATTTCCCATCTATCTAATCTCATATAGTCTTTATAATTTTTCTAAACTTCCAAACAAAATAAAGTAAATAATTTAAATTTCTTAAATCTAAAGAAAATTAAAAAATAATATTCTGTCAATATTTTATTCAACTTTCAACTTTCAACTTTTAACTTTCATTTCATCTCATTACATTCGTGTAACCAAGCATAGCCTTAATTTCTCTAATTTATCTGGCTAGCCAATTTTTACCCCCTTGCTAAGGTTGGCATCTCTTAGCAAGCGACCGGTAGTTTAAGAGTATTAATAAAGAGGAAATTAGAAGAAAAAATAAAAAGTTAAAAGAAATTAGAAGAAATAAAAAGTTGATCCCGAAAAGACAACCAAATATGGAAATTAACAATAAAGTATTTTTTATTTGAATTGAATTATGAATTAATCCTTGTTCCTCTTCTTCTATAATTATGAATTAATCCTTGTCACTCTAAATTTTTTTTTTTCAAATGACTAAAATTATTGTGGAGCATGAAGTTTTGTCCCTCTATGCTCCTCATCAATGATGACAATTGACCAAAATTACTGCAGACCCAACTCCCACGTTGATCATATATTTTTCAGCATTAAAGAAGTAAAGCTCTTATCGACTATACTTGGTTAGAAAAAATTGTAATAATGAGATAAGATAAGATTAGATACTTTCCAAATCCAAGTGAGGCTGGAGTGGTTGAGAGTGAGAGTGTGAGACTATTCTCCGTGGAAATAAAAGAAAATAAGGAGTGAAAGTGACAAAGTTGGAATAGGTGAGAGAGTTGATGGAACTTGTCTTGGAAAATAAGTTTGGAAAAAAGTGTTTGAAATCAAAATTTTCAAAAATTTATAAGGCATACGTGAGTGATACGGTAGGGTAAACGGATGATATATGTGGGTGAACATCATGAAAACGACACCAAGTATATATTTGAACGTGTCCCATATTTATTTTCCAATATTAATTGACCTTCTGCTGCACACAAATTGATTCGGTGATTGAGTTGGATTAAATTCAAAGAATTTGTAGTGAAAATTGGACATTCAGTCTAAACCCATTTTAGACGCTGCATTCTTACTTTTTAACAAATTCTCTCCTAAAACTGGTTCACAAATTTTTTTAGAATCTCAATTGGTATACGTTAATTCTCTTTTATTTTGGCAGATGGTGATATCGTGCATTAAATTTATTTTGGCACTTTTATATATTTTTATTTATATATATTTAAAAGTCTACATAATAAGTTCTACCATGCGACAACGGATGACATGAATGTATCTATTTTTCCAAGCAAAAACAAAATTTCCAAATAGAATTGATTGCATTGGTCCTCTGGAATTAAAAAGTCTCTCTTGTCGCCATCTTGCTAAATAGACCTAAGACTGATTTGTTTTTACAAATCATCTATCTCTTCTCATCTAATGTTTGTAATTTTTTTAGACTTCCAAACAAAATACAATAAATAATTCAAATTTCCTATCTATCTAATCTCATATAGTCTTTATAATTTTTCTAAACTTCCAAACAAAATACAGTAAATAATTTAAATTTCTTAAATCTAAAGAAAATTAAAAAATAATATTCTGTCAATATTTTATTCAACTTTCAACTTTTAACTTTCATTTCATCTCATTACATTCGTGTAACCAAGCATAGCCTTAATTTCTCTAATTTATTTGGCTAGCCAATTTTTACCCCCTTGCTAAGGTTGGCATCTCTTAGCAAGCGACCGGTAGATCAAGAGTATTAATAAAGAGAAAATTAGAAGAAAAAATAAAAAGTTAAAAGAAATAAGGAGAAATAAAAAGTTCATCCCGAAAAGACAACCAAATATGGAAATTAGCAATAAGGTATTTTTTATTTGAATTGAATTATGAATTAATCCTTGTTGCTCTTCTTCTATAATTATGAATTAATCCTTGTCACTCTAAAAATTTTTTTATCAATTGAAATAATTTTTCAAATGACTAAAATTATTGTGGAGCATGAAATTTTGTCCCTTTATGCTCCTCAACAATGACGACAATTGACCAAAATTACTGCGGACCCAACTCCCACATTGATCATATATTTTTCAGCTTTAAAGAAGTAAAGCTCTTATCGACTATACTCGGTTATAAAAAATTGTAATAATGAGATAAGATAAGATGAGATGCTTTCCAAATCCAAGTGAGGCTGGAGTGGTTGAGAGTGAGAGTGTGAGACTATTCTCCGTGGAAATAAAATAAAATGTGCGAAAGTGACAAAGTTGGAATAGGTGAGCGAGCTGATGGAACTTGTCGTGGAAAATAAGTTTGGAAAAAAGTGTTTGAAATCAAAATTTCTCAAAATTTATAAGGCATACGTGAATGATACGGTAGGGTAAACGGATGATATATGTGAGTGAACATCATGAAAACGACACCCACTATATATTTGAATGTGTCCCATATTTATTTTCCGATATTAATTGACCTTCTGCTGCACGCAAATTGATTCGGTGATTGAGTTGGATTGAATTCAAAGAATTTGTAGTGAAAATTGGACATTCAGTCCAAACCCATTTTAGACACTGCATTCTTACTTTTTAACAAATTCTCTCCTAAAACTAGTTCACAAATTTTTTAGAATCTCAATTGGTACACGTTAATTCTCTTTTATTTTCGCAAATGGTGATATTGTGCATTAAATTTATTTTGGCACTTTTATATATTTTTATTTATATATTTAAAAGTCTACATAATAAGTTCTACCATGTGACAACGGATGACATGAAGGTATCTATTTTTCCGAGCAAAAACAAAATTTCCAAATAGAATTGATTGCATTGGTCCTCTGGAATTAAAAAGTCTCTCTTGTCGCCATCTTGCTAAATAGACCTAAGACTGATTTATTTTTACAAATCATCTATCTCTTTTCATCTAATGTTTGTAATTTTTTTAAACTTCCAAACAAACTACAATAAATAATTCAAATTTTCCATCTATCTAATCTCATATAATCTTTATAATTTTTCTAAACTTTCAAACAAAATACAGTAAATAATTCAAATTTCTTAAATCTATCTCTTAGCAAGCGATCGGTAGTTCAAGAGTATTAATAAAGAGGAAATTAGAAGAAAAAATAAAAAGTTAAAAGAAATTAGAAGAAATAAAAAGTTGATCCCAAAAAGACAACCAAATATGGAAATTCGCAATAAGGAATTTTTTTATTTGAATTGAATTATGAATTAATCCTTGTTGCTCTTCTTCTATAATTATGAATTAATCCTTGTCACTCTAAAAATTTTTTTTATCAATTGAAATAATTTTTCAAATGACTAAAATTATTGTGTAGCATGAAGTTTTGTCCCTTTATGCTCCTCATCAATGACGACAATTGGCCAAAATTACTGCGGACCCAACTCCCGCGTTGATCATATATTTTTCAACATTAAAGAAGTAAAGCTCTTATCGACTATACTCGGTTAGAAAAATAGTAATAATAAGATAAGACAAGATGAGATACTTTCCAAATCCAAAAGGCTAGAGTGGTTGAGAGTGAGAGTGTGAGACTATTCTCCATAGAAATAAAAGAAAATAAGGAACGAAAGTGACAAAGTTGGAATAGGTGAGAGAGTTGATGGAACTTGTCGTGGAAAATAAGTTTGGAAAAAAGTGTTTGAAATCAAAATTTTCCAAAATTTATAAGGCATACGTGAATGATACGGTAGGGTAAACGGATGATGTGAGTGAACATCACGAAAACGACACCAAGTATGTATTTGAATGTGTCCCATATTTATTTTCCAATATTAATTGACCTTCTACTGCACGCAAATTGATTCGGTGATTGAGTTGGATTAAATTCAAAGAATTTATAGTGAAAATTAGACATTCAGTTTAAACCCATTTTAGACGCTGCATTCTTACTTTTTAACAAATTCTCTCCTAAAACTGGTTCACAAATTTTTTAGAATCTCAATTGGTACACGTTAATTCTTTTTTATTTTGGCAGATGGTGAAATCTTGCATTAAATTTAGTTTGGCACTTTTATATATTTTTATTTATATATATTTAAAAGTCTACGTAATAAGTTCTACCATTCGACAACGGATGACATGAAAGGTCTCTATTTTTCCGAGCAAAAACAAAATTTCCAAATAGAATTGCTTGCATTGGTCATCTGGAATTAAAAAGTCTCTCTTGTCGCCATCTTGCTAAATAGATCTAAGACTGATTTGTTTTTATAAATCATCTATCTCTTTTCATCTAATGTTTGTAATTTTTTTAAACTTCCAAACAAACTACAATAAATAATTCAAATGTCTTAAATCTTAAAAAAATATATTAAAAAATAATATTCTTACAAACCATTTGTCTCATCTCCTCTAATCTTTATAATTTTTTTAAACTTCCAAACAAAATACAGTAAATAATTCAAATTTCTTAATTCTCAAAAAAACAAAAAAATTAAAAAAATAATATTCTATCAATATTTTATTCAACTTTCACTTCCATCTCATCTTATTCCATCTGTGTAACCAAGTGTAATCTTAATTTCTCTAATTTATCCGGCCAACCAATTTTTACCACTTGGCTAAGGTTGGCATCTTTCAACAGACGGCTAGTAGTTCAAGAGTATTAATAAGGAGGAAATTAGAAAAAATAAAAAGTGCAAACCACTGGACTAGTTAAAAGAAATTAGAAGAAATAAATGTCGATCCCAAGAAGACAACCAATTATGGAAATCAGCAATAAGGTGTTTTTTATTCAAATTGATTTATAAATTAATCATTGTTGCTCTTCCTTTATAGTTTTTAAAGTAGAATAATTCACTCTAAAAAATTTTTTATCAATTGAAATAATTTTTCAAATGACTAAAATTACTACAGAGCATGAAGTTTATTGACCAAAATTATTGTGGACCCAACTCCACGTTGATCATATATTTTTCAGCACTAAAGAAGGAAAGCTCTATCTATATTTGGTTAGAAAAATAAACTCTTCATCTTTCAATTATCATCCTCTAAACATCTCATGCCGTGTATATGCAGTATAACAAATAGTTTTCCATTCATTTAATAACAAAAAGTTATTTAATAGTACATCATGAAATGCTAAAAGCATAATGATACCAATACAACATGACATAATAAAATAATATCATGTGTAATTGAAGATGAAAAGAAACATATAAGATGAACAACACTTCTTTTCAACTCCATATAGTTATCAAAGATTGTGGTGGCCTTAGCCCTTGGGTGATTAACTAAAACTGGACGTAACAGTATTGATCAGCACATACACACCCCTGTTTTCCCACACCCCCGTTAATAAACCAAACTAGTATGGTTGATCAAAACGTGCGTTTCTCCATCTATCCATTAATGTCTTTCGAGAAAATTAGTAGAAACTTTGGACATGCTTAGTACATATGGATAGTTTAGAGAATATTTGAGGATTTTGATAATTTTTTTAGATTGTGTGTTCGAAAATGATAGAAAACTTCAAATAAATTTAATTTTAAAAAAAGTTATGCAACGAAGTTTGTGAAATTCGATAGATAAATTTGAAAGCTTATTTGAGTAGAATACTTTACCGATTGATTTAAGGACTGAAATAAGTTGGAAGAAGTTGCAATTCTAACGGGGTTGGCTCACGGATTCATTGGATTTTCTGGGCAGCGAGAGGGATCTCGATGTGGATGGTTGGAAGACTGGTTGTCCCAGCTAGGTGTTGATTATTCTGATCTGTGAAAAAAGGAATAAGGAGCGAGAGAAAGACAGAGAGAGCTAGAGTGGTTGAGAATGAGAGTGTGAGACTTTTCTCCGTGGAAATAAAAGAAATTAAGAAGCGAAAGTGACAAAGTTGGAATAGGTGAGAGTTGATGGAATTTGTAGGGGAAAATAATTTCAGAAATCAGAGACTGGAACGCAAGGGAAAAAGTGAGGAGCGGCTGCACATTGGAGGAAAGATAAGAAGGAAGAGATTAATATAGAAAGTTACCAAAATCATGATAAAATGACTAAAACTTATCTAGGCAATTAGTTAAAAACTAAAAATTCAAAGAAACTAAAAATTAAACTTAAAGAATGAAAAAAAATTATTATAAATAACCCAAATTCTTCACAAATAACTAATTAAAATGTAACCTACAATTATTGTAGTTCTTCTTATCTAAGAAAAAGGTGTTTGAAGTCAAAATTTCTCAAAATTTAGAAGACCTACGTGAATGATATGGCTGGGTAAATGGATGATGGGAGTGAACATCATGAAAACGACACCAAGTATATATATGAATGTGTCCCATATTTTCTTTTCAATATTAATTGACCATCTGCTACACGCAAATTGACTCAATGATCGAGTTAGATTGAATTCAAAGAATTTGTAGTGGAGATTGAAATATCAGTCTAAACCCATTTTAGACGCTGCATAAACTTTTTAACAAATTCTCTCCTAAAACAAGTTCACAAGTTTTTTAGAATCTCAATTCCTACAAATTAATTCCCTTCAATTGTGGCAAATGATGAAACCGTGCATCAAATTTATTTTGGCACTTTTATATGTTTATATTTATTTATTTTTAAAAGTCCACAGAATAAGTTCTACAATGTGACGACGGATGACATGAAAGGGTCTTTTTTCCGAGCAAAAACAAAATTTCCAAATAGAATTGATTGCTTTGGTCTCCTGGAATTTAAAAAATTTCTCTTGAAGCCATCTTACTAAATAGACCTAAGGTTGGTTTGTTTTTACAAACCATCTATCTCATATAATCTAATCTTTATAATTTTTTTAAACTTCCAAACAAAATACAATAAATAATTCAAATTTCTTAAATTTAAAGAAAAAAAATTCTAACAATATTTAATTCAACTTTCAACTTTTAACTTTCAACAATATTTAAGTCAATCGATCCCAAGAAGACAACCAATTATGAAAATTAGCAATGAGGTATTTTTTATTTGAATTGAATTATGAATTAATCATTATCACTCTTCCTCTATAAATTTTAAAGTAGAAAAATTGACGCTAAAAAAAATTTTATCCATTGAAATAATTTTTCAAATGACCAAAATTATTGGACATAGAAAATTTGGTCATGATGAATGGATGAAGTGATTGTGGAGCATGAAAACGTGTAGAAGGGTTTAGATATAGATCACGTTTGAACTACTGTCTTCCCTACTTCTTTTTCCAAATAATTGACCTTACGTTACAGGCAAATTGTAAGGCAAAATTCCAATCGGAGCTCAACTTCAAATTCTCAATGATTTTGCCTTTATGGGCAGTCCTGAAATATCAATTGGTTCTCCTACTATTTATTTCAAATAAATGAGTATCTTTCGTTACACACAAATTGACTTGGTCAATCGAATTAAATTTGAGTAGACTTTTATGTAAAATTAATGGACTCTCAAGATCAAAAATCTAATCTCTTAATTAACTTTTATTCTCTTTATGCTCCTCATCAGCGTCGACTAATTTCAAGCAATTTTTACATATTGCAGGGAATGAGACAAGCATTTGAGTAAATAATTCAAAAGCATTCCTTTTTATAATTTTGTTGCATTCATTTTTTTACGATCTATACATAAGTAAGATGTGGTTTCTTTTATACTTGTTTTTTGAGGGCATCCATGCCATTGAAACTCTCTTCTTGTCATCTTCAAGGAGGAGGGTCCCACAATAATTTTCAAGTAAAATTTCTCAATCAATTCGACTTATTTTAAACGCAATCGGGCTCAATTGACCGAAAGGTGTTATTGTTTTTCTTTTTTTTCTATTGACTGTCATTTGAGAAAGTTTCCCACATAATTTCCTTTCTGGTAAACGTTTTCATAAAGTACTTGGCCTTATGTTAAACGCCGAATCGACTCGGTCAACCCACTTAAATTTGGGGTCAACGTCTTTGGATTATCTGAAAATTGCCAAACTGATATGTGACTCCTTAATTTCTTAGTGGTTTTTATATAATTTACATGTCAATGTCAGTGGGGTTGGTGAGAATTATGAATCTACCATCCAATAAGAAGATACAGTGAGAAGCACTCCATGGAAAAATGCTTATTTGAGTAGAATAATTTACCCGATTGATTTAAGGACTGAAATAATTTGGAAGAAGTTGCAACGAGACTTCTAACGGGGTTGGCTCACGGATTCATTGGATTTTCTGGGGAGCGAGAGGGATCTCGATGTGGATGGTTGGAAGACTGGTTGTCCCGGCTAGGTGTTGATTATTCTAATATGTGAAAAAAGGAATAAGGAGCGAGAGAAAGACAGAGAGATCTAGAGTGGTTGGGAGTGAGAGTGTGAAACTTTTCTCTGTGGAAATAAAAGAAATTAAGAAGGAAAGTGACAAAGTTGGAATAGGTGAGAGTTGATGGAATTTGTAGGGGAAAATAATTTCAGAAATCAGAGACTGGAACGCAAGAGAAAAAGTGAGGGGCAGCTGCACATTGGAGGAAAGATACTAAAGAAGAAAAAGAAAGGGATAAAGCTAGGGTTGTTGGGTTTCAAGCTACGCTCTTCGTTTTTAGATTTAATCTAACGGTGATGATTTAATCACTTAAAAATAAATAAATAATTAATAGAATAAAATAGAAATACATTTGGTCTAAATAAAATTCAATTTTTTTTAATCAAAACTAATAATCTTCATCAGAAAATAAAATGATGAATTTTATAAATATTTTTAGGAGAAATAAAACCATCTAAATAATAGACCTTTTAATATAAAATAAAATAATGAATATCATATAATATTTTTTTAGAGAAAATTTTGCACGTGGTCACGGGTGAGAGTTGAGACTAGATGCTCGAGATGGTTTGGGATTCAGAAATGAGATAAGATGAAATGGTTTTAGATAAAAGATGAAAGTTGAATTAAATATTATTATAATATTATTATTGTTTTTGAGATTTGAAAAAGTTCAATTTGAATTTAAAAAAGTTGAATTGTTTATTATATTTCGTATGAAAATTTAAGAAAATATTAATAATTAGATTTTGGGTGGAATTAAAGGACTCTCAAGATCGAAAATCTGATCTCTTAATTAACTTTATGTCCCTTTATGATCCTCATCAGCATTTTTACCTATTAGACAAATTCAAAAGCATTCATTTTTACAATTTTTGTTGCATTCATTTTTTTTAAGATCTATCCATAAGTTAAGATGTGGTTTCTTTTATACTTGTTTTCTGAGGGCATCCATTGAAATTCTCTTCGTGTCATCTTCAAGAAGTATCCCACTATAATTTTCAAGTAAAATTTCTCAATTAATTCGGTTTATTTTAAACGCAATCTTACTCGATTGACCAAATAAAAGTTGTTATTGGTTTTCTTTCTTTTCTATTGATTTTCATTTGAGTAAGTGCATGCATGTCTAAATTTAATATATTTTAAAATATCGGTAAATAATTGTAAAATAAGTTTTAAATTTTTGAAAATGATAGAAAAAAATTTAAATATAATATTATAAAGTTAAAAATTTGTTTAAATGTAATTTTACGAATTTTATTTTAGTAAAATAGTTTTATTGCTTTTTGTATTTTATTTCGAAGTTTGAAAAAGATATAAAGAATATTAGGTAATAATTAGATGAAAAAAGTTAAAATTTATAACTAAAAAATGTTTTATTTGTAATAATATTTAAAAATATCTCATAATATGAGAATACCTTGTTCTACTAACAATGCCTTACTCTACAATAAAAAAATCTCCAAAGATTTAAAATAAAAAAACCACAAAATATAGTAGACATCATCATGATTAACAATTTTTTGGAGACAACTGTGACGACGCAATGGAGCTAAAAAATTTAAGAACACCTCGATCGTCAAATTCTATGAAAAATTACTTAAAATTACTGTATGCCTAATCGTTTATTAGAAGGTTAATTGGGAAATTCGAAATAATAAATACATAATTATTTTATGACTTTTACACATACAGCTTTTAATAAAATATCATTATTTCTCGAATTAAAAATTAAACAAAATATATATAAATATTTTAAAAGATAATATTCTTTAAAAATCAAAGCACGCACGGAAACGTGTGGTAGTAGTGTTTGGATATAAAATTGACCTTTAAGTTACACGCAAATTGACTAATCAATCCAATTACATTAAAGTGAGCTTTGCGTGGAATTGGACTTTGATCAATGACGACTGCTAAAATTCTGTCCTGTTTAAATAAAATTTATATCAATTTAAAAGATAATATTATTTAAAAATTAAATTAAAATTATAAAATATTTATGTCAGTATCAATCTTGGAGTTTCCCCGGCCCTACCATTTATTCCAACTAAGACGTTACACACAAATTGACTTTATCAATCCAATTAAATTCGAGTGAGCTTTGCCGCGTGGAATTGGTCAATGACGACTGCTAATTAATTAAGAATTGTTGCATGTGAATGAAACAAACTCAGGAAAAGTAGTACTCCTTTAATTTCAATAATCTGATTACGTTCATAACTATCACACGATCTGCATTATCATCGACTATTAAAATATAAGACACAGAACACGCACGCAATGATATAGCTACAACATTTATTATATAATAAATATATATCTTTATATATATATAAATAAAAACAATTCTGTCCTGGTTTTTCAGACGAATAAAAACATTAGTTTTTTTATTTAGTGGTTTGTTAGCTATAATGTAGGTCTTAATTAGCTTGGAGTTCATGGCCCCACACGGTTTCAAACTATATTTATGTCCGTCGCAAAATCTATCTATACCTACATACATAAAACTAGTATAAATATAAGTCGATTAGTTCTCTTGGGATATCAAAACCATTCGTACTTGCATTAAGATACAATATCTCTTGTCAGTGTTCCAAATAGAGAGTACAACAATGAGAACTTGTTATCTCCAATTTCTGCTTCTACTTGGAGTACTCTTATCATATAATGCAACAAAACTTGGATTTAGTTTTGATTTGCGTGATTCTAAAGTCAGATGCATGGAGGAAGAACGGCAAGCACTGCTCCAATTCAAACAACACCTTGTTGATCATTATCATTGGCTATCGTCTTGGTCCAATGATGAAGATTGTTGCAAGTGGGAAGGAATTAAATGCAACAACAAAACAGGTCATGTTGTTATGCTTGATCTCCGATCAGATTATTCAGATTCTTGGTATGGTGAACCTGCAACAAAATATCTAGAAGGTGAGATAAGCTCTTCATTACTTGGATTGCAACATTTGACTTACCTGGACTTAAGTCACAACAACTTTTCCAACAGACCCTTCCCAAATTTTATTGGCTCACTCACTAGATTACAATATCTCAATCTTTCATACACCAATATAGCCGGAGCCATTCCACAACAATTTGAAAATCTCTCAAGATTGATTTCTCTTGATCTCAGCCGGAACTATAATATGACGGAGGCACATAATCTTGATTGGTTAATTCATCTTTCATCTTTAACACATTTGGATATGAGTTGGGTCAACCTCAGCCAAGTAGTCAATTGGCCCAACAAAGTTATGATGCTCCCTTCTTTGACACACTTGAGTCTACGTCATTGCAGTCTCTCCACATTAACGACTCCTCAGTTTCTTTCCATCAATACTAGTACCTCATCACAACTTCTATTTCTAGATCTTTCGAGAAATTATGATCTGACGGAGGTACATAATCTTGATTGGTTAATTCATCTTTTATCATTGACACACTTGGATATGAGTTGGGTCAACCTCAGTCAGGTAGTCAATTGGCCTAACAAAGTTATGATGCTCCCTTCTTTGACACACTTGAGTCTAAGCGATTGCAGTCTCTCCACATTAACGACTCCTCAGTTGCTTTCCATCAATGCTAGTTTCTCATCACAACTTCTATTTCTAGATCTTTCTTACAATTATGATCTAATAGAAGCACATAATTTTGATTGGTTAATTCATCTTTCCTCTTTAACACATTTGGATATGAATTTGGTGAACCTCAGCCAAGTAGTCAATTGGCCCAACAAAGTTATGATGCTCCCTTCTTTGACACACTTGAGTCTAAGGGGTTGCAGTCTCTCCACATTAACGACTCCTCAGTTTCTTTCCATCAATACTAGTACCTCATCACAACTTCTATTTCTAGACCTTTTTGACAATTATTTCACCTACTCAATATTTCATTGGTTGTTCAACTCCACTACAAGCCTTGTTGATCTTTACCTTACTTATATTAACGGGTTACATGAATGCT